>CM076577.1:361554650-361665357 GCA_034641835.2 Pinus albicaulis
GTGGATGGATCATCAATAGGTGGGTGAGATAGTGAACAGGAAACATTGTTATGACATGGCTTAGAATAATCACTGTAAAAAAAGGATGGCACATACTTACCCGGACCATCAGCATTTGAAGAGAATAAAGGAGCCTTTGCTCGCCACCGTAGAGTGGATAATTTGTCTTGTTGTCGTCACTTCCTCTATTGAAATGGACAAGATCGTTGCATATGCCTAGTCTGGTGACAAATGATACATCTAAATGGTACCCCCCAAAAATCAATCCGTTGTCGATGAAGTCTCTCTCCCCATATTAATTCGATATCACCCGATAGATCACCATGAAAGGATACTTCAACCAGTATCCAAGAAATTCTTGGATCAATGTATCTGGTGATACCAATATAGTTTCCAATTGCTCACAGAGCTTTGATGGTCCAGAATTATAATGGTAGTCCAGGGAGTTTCACCCAGAACATATTACTTCGAGGAGCTTCAATCACCGGGTTAAAAACTAAGAACCACTACAGGAATTTCATAAAACTTCTTCCTCTGACCCATGTGCATTCCATTACTCGCTTACAATCATCTTCGTGTAAGAAATGTACACTGAACCACTGCCCCATAAATTTGCTAACATTTTGTAGATAGCCAAGCATCAGGCTCCAGAATATTTTGACCCATTCAAACATTTCCACTTCCCCCATCTAAGGAAATAGCCATCTCCCTATGAGATCCCTCTTTTGCAGACTAGCCACCCTACCCCAAAGATCATCATATTTCATAATTAATTCCTTAATAATAGGGGCATGTTTATAGCATCATTCTTTTTATTCCCCTTCCCATTGCGACCAACTTTTACACCTCCCCGGATCAGGTAGCCATCACGTCATAGATCTTCATGCCTGATAACTTTCTCAGCCTCCGTAGTATTTTGATCAGATGATATATAATCCACCCCCACTTTAAGACCAATATCACTTCCCACCACATGTTTCCTCTCAGCCAATAGTGTAGCAGTAATAAGTGCTTCATGCGCTGAAGTGTTCGAAGAGAGAATGTCAAAAATTTATGTCATCCTAGATATCCTTGTCAGAGAAAAAGAGAATTTTGAGTTACACTTCTGCCAGGATATACAGAATAAGAATATTACTGATCCAGGTGATATTTAATCAGATATTCACAAACCGACCCGATCCCAACCTTCCCATAATGTTGTTGATTATGGAGATGATAGTCACGGTTAGATAGTACAAGTGACCCCAATAAACCGATATTTGTTGTAGGAAAGATTATACTAGGGTCAGCCTCCCTCCCATAGGGAGCCATTATGTTCCTGGCCAAATAGCTTCATGAGAAATTTGTCAGTAATCCATTACCAATCATCATTACTGTAATTGTTTTGCTTGAACCTGAAGCCCAAATAAGTAAGGTCCTCACACATTGGTTGTGTTTCCACACCAAAAATACTCACAATATATTCAATTTCTGCTCGATCTCCACCTGCATATAATAGATATATTTTCCTTTGTTTACATGTAAACCCAATGCGTCTCCAAATATTTGAAAAATATGGTGTAGTGAAAACCATTGTGCTCTAGATATCCTCCCAAATTTATTGTACCATTTATGAAAAATCTATAGGAAAATCCAATGTCCCTACTCAGTTTTATAACACATAAAATATCTGTAGATCTAGCGTATCTGATCTTGTGACTGGTTCCATCCATAACAAGAATACATAGGAGCGACGATAGGGTGGAAACCTATCATAAATCCCTCTTGACACTGAAAAAAATTGGAGGGATAACCATTGATAAGTACAAAAAATTGTACCAAGGTCACGCATGCCATTATCTATTCAATGTTATAAATTTGTAGTCTAATCCTAGAGAGAATGAGATGTAGAAAGATCCAATCTATGCAATCATAAGCTTTTTGTAGGTTCATCTTTGTAAGAATCGCCTCCATTTTCCTCATGTGGATGGAGTGGAGGCATTCTTGTGTTGTGGGCACTGCATCATGGATTAATCAGCTGTGGAGAAACCCATATTTCTCTTTAGTGATGTGGGTAGAGAGGTTTGACTTTAGGTGCTCCATAATAATCTTCGATATCAATTTGTAGGTGATATTACATAGTGAGATGGGTCTAAAATCCGTAAACTTGTTAGTTTCATATTTATTCAGAATGAGAGAAATGAATGTGGAATTAATGACCCTGGATATATTACCATTTTTCCAAGAATATTTATCTATACTGAGTACTTCCATACCCACAAGATCAAAGAAATTTAGAAAAAAATCAACAGTCCAACCATCCAGTCTAGGGCACTTATCTTTTGCTAAATATTTCAGGACCTTATGTAGTTCATCCATTTCAATAGGCCTGTATATAAGTTGATTTTGTGTAATATAAAACATTGTAGGATAATAATATGAACCCTATATTAGATCTTTATTATGGGTTCCATTTTGTGTAAGGTAGAAAGATTCAAAATACCACATTACTAAATAGGATAAGACATTTTATTTAATTAATTAATTTGTGATAAATTAATCGAATATTGGTAATAAATTAAATTAAAATTTTGGAAGGCCTATCCTAGAATAGACATGTTTATGGGCATAATAAAGTTTAAATTTAAATTTTTCTATCTTTTTTTTTTAATAATGGAAATGTGATATGTATCACAGGGTAAGTGCTTTCATGCTTATTAACCTTTAAAAACCATTTAATTTATATGGTTTCATCAGTATATAATTCTATAAAATATAAATATTTAGCATAAATCAATGAACACAATAATTACACAAAATATGATACATTATATACAAGGAAATTATTTTAAATAGAATAGACTATTTTGTGTTAATGTTATGTGGTTATATTAAGTGATCACCCAAATATGTAATTTTAGTTTACCAACTTTAATAAGCTTATATTTAACTCATGGTTAATTAATATAATATACTATCAAGGTGAAAGCACTTTAAGTTAGGATTTCTAGAGAAGCATTGTGGTTTATGGTTCATGGTGCCCATGGAATCTCCTATAGGTGGGGGGAACTAGGGCCCTTCTATTGAAATGGAATAGAAGGGGGGTAGTCAATTTAATCAATGCTCATATCATCAATACACAGAATGGAAAAATTCCAATAAAAAATCCCCTGAAACAAAACAAAATGGATCTAGCATCAGCTTTAGAAGTTGCATAAATGCAATCCCTAGAGCATGAAATGAAACTGTTAAAATTATGCAAATTTTTTCAAATTCCACTTTGGACAACTCATATGATGAAGATATTAATTACAATAGATTCTTATTTTCGAGGGGACCAAAATCGACCTAATGATCACCCTATTTGGTTAAGCAGAAGTTAATTTTTGAATTATTTTATTTATTAAAGTATAATGGAATGGGTCAGCCTAAGCACATGTGAAATTGGTTAAGGTGGCTTTAACCCCAAGTGGACCCTCATGAAAGCCTTCAAATAGATGTGGCCTCAAGCTCATTCTCACACATTGATCTAGCTATCTTCTACTCTCGTATTTTGTCTTGGTTTGCACAGGTTTGAGCGAAGGAGTTCGTGCAAGGTCCAAAATAAAAAGCATGAGACTGATCTGGTCTAGGGTTTTTTGGATCTTAGCTGCAGGCTTGTTAACAATATTTTTCTTCCATAGCAACAAGCATAGAGGCTTATTCCTGCATCCAAGAGGCTGGCTCTGATTTAGGGTTTCTCTGGATCTTAGCTGCAGCTCGTTAAAAATATTTTCCGTCCGTAGCCACAGGCATAGAGGCTTATGCCTACGTCCAAGGTGCCATAGCCATAGACACATAGGTTCAAGGGTGCATCTAGGGCTTCAGAGGCAGATTAGGTTGTGTTCATCCCTAGACGTTGGCACAGAGTGTCCTAGTAATGTCCAAGGAGCCATAAACACATTCACATTGAGTCAAGGGTACGTAGAAGGATTCAGAGCCAGATAGGGCTAAGTTCATCCCTGGATGCTAGAACTAAAGCTTATGGGCATGTCTAGGAACCCATAGATGCTGGAAGATAGGCCTATGGGTGTGTCTGGGAGACTGAGTCTTCCACAGTCCAGATTTTCCTTTGACGCACACACAAAATGATCTGGTAGCGTCCATATTTGTCTTAGATGCACGTACACAGTATCTCTGCATGTATCCAAGATCTAAAGATGATTTATTAGTATGCATAAGTGTTACACATTGTTCAACATAGTGAAAACAATATCAAGCCATTAACTACAATTAGTGACAACGCATTATAGTTACTATAATCAAGATTCTTTAGTAGAGGTATGTTTATGGTTATATTATGGATATGCTAGCTGTTTTATTGCATTATGAAGATATGGATCAAAGGATCATTGTACTCTTGTTTTTTGAATCATTTGATGAGGATCTTAGATGAATAATTTTCAAGGGTTTTCCCCATAGTGAGTTTTTCCCTGGTCTCAGACCAATCCTTGTATCTCTATGTGCGCATGCTTTTCTTCTTTTGTTCCTTTATGTTCCACTGCATAGTTGATGATGGTGTTATTTTTATTTCTAAATAGTTTCATATTTTGATAGATAATAGTGTAAATATGAATAATGATATGATGATATGGGGTCTAAGGGGTGAAATATAATGTGTTAATGAAGGAATGCAACTAACAAAGTAAAGAATATCAATGTAGCCCTATCATAAATTAACATGGTTTCAGAGGCTCGATCAAAGATAGATCACACAGAGATGACCCCATGGAGACACTTTTGATGAAGCAGAATGTATGGTGGAGACTTGCAACAATTATAGGGTATGAATAAAAACCCAGTAGTCGGGTATACAAGGGTTCGATTTGCTGGATTTGAGAGAGACCTAGATTTAATGGATTTGAAACTCGTATGATCAAAGCTTTGAAGTTCAGATGGAACAATCCTTAGTAGGTCTGGCTGCTGATAAATTTGATTGAACACAACATTTTTATGTGGTCTATGGATGGCTCTTGAAGGTTGATTCAAGAGGGAGAGGATCATCTCTCATTGAAGATAAGTATTCCTTTACTTGTAAATTTACTCTTGTTAGACTTGTGGATATGATGATTATTGATTATACTTCCCACATGTATCTTTTGAGTACCTGGATGTTCCTAATCTCCTTGATGAGATGTGATACATGGATCCTTCTTAAGGATCATTTGAGATGTGGAAATAGAAGCTATATCTGGAAAAGGTAAAGAGGCACCTCATGAAAATATGACAAGTTGCCTGTGAGAAGGTACACAAGTATCGAAATACTACAAGGTATGCATGGCATGTTGTATGTCAATAGTAATACTAATGGCTAGGTTAGCCCTATGATATGTTGAGAGTGTCTCCTAATCATATATCTCATGCATGCATTTGAATTTAATATGGAAATATGGTTCCTATGATGAAATGGTGCTTCTTGAATGCTACTTATTTTTTATCTTGGACATAATGGTGTACTTGATGAATGAATAACATCTATCTCTTCGATACTTTGAAGAATAGTAGCACCTTGAATCTAGTACATGATACTATTCATGATGATGGATTTCATATAGAGGGATAGATCATTAATTCCTTTACATGATATTGTTGATAATGCTTGTAATAAGCATGATGAAATCTCATGGAATGCGATATTGTAACTCTTTTGATAAATATTTATTGAATTAGATAAATTGATACTATTGCATGGTATTGCTAACAATGATGATATAGGCATAACTATGAGATTTATATTCTATATCTCTTACTACCTGTGGTCATGTCTTGATGGCATATGGTGAAACTAAATTCCCTAAATTGATGGATTTTCTCGATAGAAAGTGTTATTGTGCTCATTTTGCCACATATATCTATTGCCCTATTATTTCAAGTCTATCACTTAATGAAAGATTGATGACACAATGTGGATGACCATGATTGATACATGTCCATGATGTAACATATCTATTGTTGCATGACTCTGGTAGAGACATTCTAGTGACAGATGAAGTGGATCCATAGTGAGAGGAATAATCTCTTCTCAAGATTCTTACTGATATTTATATTTTCTTTATGTGATATTGAAGTATCATCTATGTTCATCTGACATTTAGGTTCTTTCTTTGGACATGGGCAGAGAACTGGGATATGTTCTCTCTAGACACACACATGCTAAGGCCCATGTAGTGTCCAGGAAACCAAAGATGCTCCCATGCTAACCTAAAGGGAGTTTCTAGGGGTTTGACTAAAGTTGACCATCATTAAAAATTTTCTAAAACATTCTATACTTTGAATCAAGGGATCTCCAATATATTCTGCCACTGTGAACTGAATTCTAAATTTTTTGGGTTAAATTTTTTATCATGAAAACATGAAGTATTGTGCATGAGATCATATGGTCACTTGGAAGATGTTAGGGCTTCAAATGTGCTGCAGATAAAAATAAGTTATGTAAGCATGATAGTCTTGTATGTTTGAATTTTTTAGATGACTGAGACATATATATAGATATGTAATTATATTTTAAGTTAGTGCTACAAACGTTTGACATGATTTGGTTTATTGATATGGATGATCTATGACATGTTGCTTAATAATGACTTAGAACACTGGATCGATGATGGAGTCATATAGATATCTCTACGTTAAAAAAAATTGGACTTAACCTAATTACTAAGGATTTCATATGATGATTTTTTATTTTCCTTGATATCTATGCTATGTGGGCATAGTGACCCTCAATAATTATGTGGGAAAAATGATTGGCCTCCTTTTTCATAGCACAATGGTTGAAGTATTGATACTTGTGATTCAATATGAAGATGGAATCTACATGAATTAACCTTGATGTATGAATTTTCATCTAGTGACATAAATTACTTGCAATGAAATGATAGATGACAGTCTTGTTGGCATGATAATGAAATATGTCAAGACTTGATATGAGCTCTACCTGTCACCTAGTTGAAAGAATTCATACTATGATATCATAATTTCTTTTTTCTGGCTTCTAAAATTTGATGAGTTGAATTTTTTGACACAACATTGATTTATGTAAGGCTGATTATGTTGGCTTGGTAAGGAATTATACTTACAGATATAATTTCATGATGCAAGATCCCCAATTCATATTTCCCCATGTTTTACAGTTATTTGACAAAGCTAGCATGATATGGCCTTGATTTTTTACAATGGTTTGGTTTTTACATACTGATGGTATACTCTTGACAGGTGATGAACCTATGGTGAACTAATAAAGAGGGAGAAGGATTAGCTAAAAATAATGTATCATGGCATGATGAATCGATTTATGAAATTTGGGAAAGAAATTCTATAATACAAAGTTGTGGAAAAATATCTTTGTGTAATAGAAATGTAAATCCTTGGATACTTTGATTTAAAGTTCAAAATGTTGATGAACTTGACATGACATTTGACAGTTGATTGAAGAATTGATGTTCCATGTATATGGTGTGTATAGAACTTGAATAAATTTATGAGTTTCTACCAAACATCCTTTGAAATTTCTGCATGAAACATTCTATTTTTAAGCATGCGATTTTTCTCCTATGATATGTCACTACATGGATGTATTGTTGATATTTGGTATTATTATTGATGATAAAATTTAGATGCTTCCTTAGCATGATATATGCCATGATATCTTGGATGAGAGGTCCATATCATGACCGAGGTTGAGTACGATGTTGCTAGCACGGCTAATTGTGAGGCGGGATGAAGAAGCTCCTTAGAGAGTTCTATGAGCATGATTTGGATGAAATGGATACATTATGGTGACAGATAATCCCATATATATATATATATATATATATATATATATATATATATATATATATATATATATATATATATATAGTTGGGATTAAGATTTTCTCCATATATTGAGACAATGCAATCGTTTGATACAAGCTTAGGCTTATGATTGACATCTCTTTAATAGGGAGGATGATTATGGTATCCTTTTGTGACTTTATATCATTTTTATGTTGTAACATAATAAATGATTTTATATCCCGTATGAATAGGATTGAGCTGCTATTGAGATAAATATATATGATATTTTAGTGTGTTGAGAGCAGTGCTAATCAAGGACATTGAACCAACTCTTCGTCCATGTCTGGTCTCCCAATTCAGGAATTAAGATGGAGGGCTCCTGAGGTTGAGGGAACATTGAAAAATACCCCTTTCTATTACCCATAGGATTAGAGATGTTTCTCGCCCATGTTGATAGGGTCGGAGAATGTTGCTCCACTATTTCGTCTTTGTAGAGTATACCCCAGCTGACATCATACCCACATGTAGGGCTTGTCGGGAATATCAGTCCTCATTTATCCAATGGGTTGAGAGTGTAATTGGGGTGTACAACCCAGATTTATTATGATGTAGGTGTTCTAACACATGACTATTCAAGATCGTCGATGCGAAGATCACTAGGGAATAAGATAGGTTGAGATAACTTTATACAGTTCTAGGTTGAGATTAAGCTCTCCAATGCGATCCTAGGGTTGAGATGGGCTCCCTTGCCTATTTTATATCATATTTCTCAAGATGGGGTTGTAGATGTATAACTCCCCCCAAGATATTTTGGGTCGATATATATTCCCCAATGTGGTTACAGGTTGAGAAGTGCTCCTTGATGATATGCTCTCTGATGATTATTGATGATGATATTCCGAATAGTAGCTCACTGGAAGAGATTCTGAGTATTATCATTATTGATGAAGGGTGGTAGCCTAATCTCCCCTCGAGTGACAAATTATTCTTCTTCTAGATCCGATAATGTTCAACATAAGAGCAAAAACAATCAAGAGATAAGCTGGAATAAGCATGAGAAGTACATTTATGATTTGCAATGATGAAATATAACATCATGACGACTAGATGACATACATGAGCAGTGATGATACATGATGATGCTTGAAGATACCTGAGTGGTATATTGATTGATGAACAATTATGGGTAGGTGGAATTCTCCCTAGTTGAGAGCGTGTGGTAAAATTATGCAACTGCGGTAAAATTCCACTTTGGACAACTCATATGATGAATATATTAATTGATATAGATTCTTGTTTTCGAGAGGACCAAAATCAACCTAAAGATCAACCTATTTGGTTAACTATAAGTTACATTTTGAATTATTTTATTTATTAATATATAATGGAATGGGTCAGCCTAAGCACATGTGAAATTGGTTAAGTCGGCCTTAACCACAAGTGGACCCTCGTGAAAGCCTATAAATAGAAGTGAACTCAATATCATTCTCACACATTGATCTAGCTCTATTCTACTCTCGTATTTTGTCTTGGCTTGCACATGTTTGAGTGAAGGAGTTCGCATGGGGTCTGAAATCACAGGCGCGAGGCTCGCTCTGCTATAGGGTTTTTTGGATCTTAGCCACATGATTTATATAGAGCTTTTTTATCCATAGCCATAAGCATAAAGGATTATGCTTGCATCCAGGGTGTCATAGCCAAAGGCATAGAGGCTCAAGGGTGTGACTAGGGTTTCATAGGAAGATTGGGTTGTGCTCATCCCTAGACACTAGCACAGAGTGTCCTAGTAGCATCCAGAGAGCCATATATGCAAACAAAGTGAGTCTAGGGTGTTTCAAGGGCTTCAAAGCTAGATCAGGCTGAATTTGTCATTGGAAGTTGTCATAAAAGCTTATAGTTGCGTCTAGGAACCCATAGGCACTATCACATAGGCCTATGGGTGTGCTTGAGAGACTAAGGCTTCCGCAGTCCATATCTGCCATAGGCGCAGACACATATTGATCTAGTAGCATCTAGATATATCTTATATGCATGAAAATAGTATCTATGCATACATCCAAGACCAAAAGATGCATTATCAGTATGCATAAGTGTTCCGTAGTGTTCAACACAGTCACAACAATATCCATACATTAACTAGAATCAGTGATAGTGCATTGCAACTCTTAGAACCAGGATCCTTTAGTAGAAGTATGTTTAAGGTTATATTATGGATGTGCTAGTTGTTTTATTTTATTATGAAGACATGGATCAATGGATCATTGTACTCTTGTTTTTTGAATAATTTGATGATGATCTAAGAAGAATAATTTGAAAGGTTTTTCCCCATAATGGGTCTTTCCCTGGTCTCGAACCAATATTGGTGTCTCTATGTGTGCATGCCTTTCTTCCTTTTCTACTTTATGTTCCACTGCATAATTGATGATGATGTTATTATTCTTTCTACATAGTTTCATATGGTGATGGATAATAGCGTAAATATGAATAATGAGATAATAATATGGGGTGAACCTCATGTGTTAATGAAGATATGCAATTATCAACGTAAAGATTAATGTAGCCATATCGTAAATTAACAGGAACAACAAATGAATATGGGGTCTTTCCTCCCTTAAGCTAAAATAGTCCCCACATATGAAATCACTTCCGCAATAACACTAAATAATATACAATATATGAAATATCATGCAATATTTGAAAATTTTATGGGACTCTAGCCCAGTGAACAAATCCTAATATGGTGGATCCAAAATAATTAAAAACCAGAAGGAGATTTAGAGCTAAAAATATGGTCAAAGGAGTTTTTTCATGACCATATTCACCAACCATAAGGACAGAAATAGGGCTTTTCAAAATTGATCCTATTTTTGCAATTTTGTATGGTTTTATATGTGTTTTTGGATATGAAGATTCATCCCGGATGAATATTATTTCACTATAACAATAGTTTGGATCATATTATACTCACTTCCTTAGGATTTTTAGGACTGAGAGGTATTAGAAGGAATTGGAAATGTAATGTGGACATTTGTAATGAGTTATAGAAAATACAAAGTAGGGATCATATACTTCTTACACATGAATATGTTTGTCTATGAATGTCTCCAAGTCGCTTCCAAAAAATATTTTCCTTAATTATCAAGATAATATGTGAAACAAACCAATATATTACAAGCATATACCATTTTGATAAAGAAAAATCCATGAGCATGGTCATTTATTTAGAGACTCTACCTTTAAATATTCTTGAGAAACCCCCAATAACTAAATCACGAAGGACAATAGAAACCATCCAAAAAAATATTAAATACACACTCTAATATCAAAAGTAAGCTATGTAGAATGGATCAGATATGAGGAAGAATCAAATTACCCAAGATCATACATTTGAAAGTAAGAATAAAGACATTACCAAATGAATAAAGGTGCACAATGAAAACAAAATCAAGGAATTAAAGAACATGAAAATGACTCATGAACAAGGGGATACACTAGAAGTAGAATAATCATAAGACATGGACCTAGAATAACTAGATATATAATAAAATGCAATATCCTAGAAATGCCAAGAACCAATTTCAATTCTAGAAAAAGAGATATAAGTTATTTTTTAGCATATATAAAATAAAAGGATATTCTCCATCAACACGATCATGCTAAGTGGAATATAATTACATAATATTTATATTTACAAAAAATAACTTAAAATAAATCTTAAATCCTACAAAGAAATATAAAAAAACATGGAAGAAAAATAATAGTCAATTAATTGAAGAATTAGATGAATTGCTAGTAAACTCATAAAGGATGATCCTAATGATAGAATCCTTGGAACCTTTCACCCCTAGTTATCGATGGAATTTATTTCTTGGAACATGAGAGTTTAGAGTGAAAAATAAAAAAAAATACTTCTCAAAAGAGAAATTCCTTAGGAAAAATAAAGCAATAATCATGATTCAAGAAACAAAATTCTCAAAGTATCATATAAAATGAAAACTAAATTTAGAGAGCATGTCAATAACTAGCAATTGATTCCCAAGGAACCTTAGGAGGAATGACTCTATTGTGGAACCCCATAGGAATTATCTTATCATATTTCTTATGAAGTCAAAGGGTTCTGATAGTGAAATTCCAATTGGTTTGATTAGAAAAACATATGTTTATTACCAGTGTATATGGTTCCAATATATATAGGGAGATAGATTAATATTCTTGAAAATCCTATAACACATTCATCAAATGATACGAAATAAATATTCAGTACTAGGAGTGTTAGGTAAACCTAACTTGGGGAAAGAGTCAAGGTTTATTGGGTCAAAAATAGTGGTTTTGGGCCCATGGGTTTATGGTTTCCCATTATTTATTTTTCTTGTGAATTGTATGTAATGGGGTCTTTGAAGGGATTGGAGGGATTATATTGTAATGTGCCAAGGATGGTGAGATCTGGCAATTCACTTTGAAAACTTGGCTAGGATTTGGCCAAGGGATATAAGAAATTTTGTTCACTGGGATTTTACTCGGAGTTGGCATTTTCCCAAGGTAAAATTTCTGTTTTTTTTTGTTTATATTGCAATTTTTCTCTCGTGTAAATTTTAACAATTGGTATCAGAGAAAAGTAGCTTATTCAAGGGGACACCTTTATTTCCAAGGGTTTAAATGACTTCATGTAGTATCAAGGTTTTAAATTGGCATTGGATAAGTTTAAATATGGTGCCAAAGTAGCTACTATGTGAGTCCCTAACGGCAACACCAACAACCCTGCAGGATGTTACCATAAGAGAGGCAGTGGAAACAATGGTAGAGGAGGAGGATCGATGGAGTTGGGAAGCATGAGGATGATATAATTTGTGCTAGAGAGTGATAGGCTTGACATGGACTTTTCCAAGGAAGATGTGGCCATCCTATATATGAGGAGAAACAATTTTTTTTCCTGCAGAATAGTTTCTATAGGATTTGATCCCAAGGCTTAAAGAATCTACCGCAACATAGTCTTCTATTAACAATGTCGATATTTAAAATCATGTGAGTACATAGAGTATTTAATATCAAAATGTCATGGTGACATAGATTTTACTGTAATGGCTTCTTTTAATTATGATCATTACGAGTAATTGTGCCATCATTGTCATGAATTTGTTACATGTACTCTTCTTAGAGGCGATAAGATTACATGCCTCCACTACAATGGTGTATTCATTTGCAAAACGCACACTCTATCGATACAAACTCATTTTTTCAACATTCATGAAAGTCAATTTACATGAAGAGAATGTGAACCAGAGCAAGGAGAGATGGATTTATAGGATCAACCCATGGCTTTTGGATCAAATGATAGATGTTTTTTTGAAATGAAGAGATACATGGGTAGTTAAGAAAGATTTCATCCCATAAGGGACTATGATAATTTCATATATCCAACAACTAGTGATGGGAATACCACCACATATTTTGTCTTGGGATAATGCAAGGGTATGACTGTATGTTGGACAGGAAACATAAGTGTTGAGATTATAGAGAGAGAGAGAGAGAGTATATATATAATGGATTTTAAAGTTTATTTCATGTAATTGGGCATAGTACTATAAGACCTGGTAGGGCATGCCTACCCTCGGGAAATTTCTCCTAAAATATGGTGTTATACCTAGGTAATAGGGGGCATGAGGATATCTTGAGTATAAATTTTGAGGATGGTAAGGGATAGAAGGATAATGATTCATTCACTTGGTTGATTTGGCTACATTTGGTCAAGGGAGAACCCAAGTCAAGGTTTAAGGGGGGATTGTTAAGAAAACTTGACTCAGAGAAAGAGTCAAGGTTGATTGGGTCAACAGTATTGGTTATGGGCCCATGGTTTTGTGCCCATGGATTGGCGCATATAATGGATCATTTAAAAGTATGGGAATAAATATATTTTAATGTGCCAAGGGAGGTGATTTTTTAAGGCTTAATTGGCTGACTAGGCTAGGTTTTGGCCAAGGGCTCGAATGAATTTATGTTTTTTTGGGTTTTTCCCGGGGTAAAATTTGAGTTTGTGTTTTATTGCTAGCGATATTTTTCTTTACAATAAATTTAACAAGGAAGGGACTCCAATATCATATAATAATTAAGTGAAAATAAAGGGGAAAACAAAATATTGGATGACAACTCATCCTATTTCAAGGATATTATACACTTTATAAAAATTGTGGATCAAAAAATAAGGAATGGAATTTATGCTTGAAACAACAAAAGAGTGGGGGAAACCCAAGTATATTCTCGTATTGAAAGTTTCCTACTCTCAGAATCCTCAATGTTGATACTCTTAATGGTCAAACTATCTATATTACCAAGTTACGTCTCAAATCATTGTCCCATCATATTAATGTTGGATTGGAAAGGAAGACCCAAAAATCACCCTCTATAATTCAAATGATTTTGTCTAAGACATCCTTCCTTCAAGGAAAACATAAATAATTGGTGGAAAGAAGCCACAACATTAATGGATCGATCATGCATCATTTGCACCAGCTCTTAAGCTATTTAAAAATTAGACCAAATATTTGGAACAAAAAGGAAGTTAGTAATATTCATGATGAGAGAAAGAGCTTAGTACAAAGGTGGAGAAAATACAAAAAATAATAATTATGGAAGGGAAAACATAATACTTATCACAAAAAGTAAGGACCATGTAAGTACAATTGGAGAAATGTTACCACCAAAAAAAAATATTATGGAGGAAAAAAATCAAGGTGAAATGGCTCAAGGAAGTAGAAAGGAATGCATAATGTTTTATTCTACTATGATCCAACATCGTTAATACAATAGAATATACTACATTGAATATCAACAATGTAATAAATTGGAAATTATGAAGGTATAGAAATGAAGCTTATATCCTTCTACCAACAATTTCTCACTAAACCCTAATGAATTATACACCTTGCCATGAGGAAAATTTCTGAAAACATTCCCTCTCTAGTTACCCTTGAATAGAATGCTACTCAGATTTATGAAATTACCCAATTGGAAGTTAAACAAGCTACCATGGAAATTCTTATGGGAAATTCACCCAAACCTAATGTATTTATCTATAATTTCTTTTTGGAATGATGTTTGATCATCCATAAGGATGTACAAGAATGTAGATAACTCTAGAAGGATTTGTTTTTTCCTCTTAATTTTGGATGCTAACATCCTTACTCTTACTCCCAAATAAATAAAATCCAATAATACTTGATATTTTAGGCCTATCACTCTTTTTAATTTTGTATATACAATTATCTCTAAAGTCATTGCAAACAGACTTAAACCCCTACTCCCCTCACTCATTCCCTCATAACAATATGCTTAAGTGAAAGATAGGGATATCGTGGATAGTATTTTATTATCTCATGAATTAATCCACTCCCTTTGGTCTTTTAAAAAACCTAATATTTTTATTAAATTGAATTTGTCAAAATAATTTGACTGTCTTATTTTGAAATATATCTATCACATCCTCATGGCCTTTGTATTTGTAAACAAGTATATTATTTGGTTCTTCCCATGATCTCAAAATATTTATTCTTTATGCTCATTAATGGGTAAAAATACTCCACATTCACCCCCACAGAGTAATTTGACAAGGATACCCCTTGTCTCCTGTCCTTTTACTTCTTATGGATGAAGGTATATGATGTGATATAAAAATTGCAATAACTACTAATAAAATCAAAGCCATTAAAATTCATGGAGGTGATTTGACAACGAACAACCTTACATCAACAATTTTTTGAAGGAACCATCCTTATTTGAACACCTTCTATCAAAGAGGCTATAACTATAAAGAATATCTTAAAGTACTTCACTTCCATCTCAGAAACTGCATCAAGCTTGAAACATCTTGGGTCTTCTTTTTAAACACTCCATAAATGGTTTAGATTCAAATTACCTAAATATTGGGATTTCAACAGAGTTCCATTCTATCCAAATACTTAAGCACCCTTCTTGCGAAAAATTCTCTTAGACATGTTCCTTAGGAAGTTCTCTTACTAAAATTTGAGAAGAAACTTGCTAGAAAAACTTTCAAGAATCTAAAATTAGCTGGAAGACTCAGCCTTCTCAAATCACTTTTGCAAGTAATTCTTATTTACTTATAATCAAATTTAGTAGTTCCTAAAGAAATCATTAGGAATATTTGAAATCTTAAAAGATCATTTTTATGAGTAGGAGATAAGCAATTAAATAAGTAGGCCCTTGAAAATTATATGATATCCCAAAATTAAAATGGGATCAGGCCTTTGAGATTCCAACATACTGAGTGAAATACTAGTAGCCAAAACATGGTGAAAGTCAAATAAATAATGAGATATAAAGGAAAAAATTCACACCCAATATAGAGAAATGAAACTTAATCAGATTGGAAAGTGAAAAAAAAGGTTTGCACATTTGGAAGCCAACATGGAAAAATTATCACCTTATATAGAATCATAGCTTATGGGAAGTTGAAGATGGTAATTTAGCTTTGTTTTGGTAGGATTCACAGAACCAAATACCTAAAATAGAAGATATAACAAATATACATGGATTACAAGATATTATTATCTTGCAAGGATGTTCTAACATGGCTCACTATTGGCTCCCTCACATAGTGCATTGAATATGGTGATCTTAGCTCCCAAAATAGAAATAAAATCACACAATCAATAACATAGTATGGGACAAATTTCAGATTGAGCCTATGAATAGAAGAATATAAAATCAACAAGGACCAAAAAAAATCAAGTGAGGTCACAAGAATAATAGAAAATATAACTTAAAAGAAGCATATAATATTTTCCATAGATGGTTACTTTGTGCTAGATAATTGTGTATGGAAGAAATCATGGAAACCACAATAATGGACAAAAGCTACACTTTTCTCTCTCTCTCCTTGTGCATGGGAAAACTATCACATGGGAAAAATTACAATGAAAAGGTTTCCAAGGGCCCTCATAAAATTCGTCTCCACAATACTAGATTTGTAATTCACAAGAGGCCTACATTCTTGTTGAAATGGCACCCCAAAGGGGGCTTCTGATTTAATTTTCCCTTAATTAAATTGGAAGAGAAATTGTAATTTCATCTCATGAGAGCTTGTATTAGTTAACCAAGTCAAAATGATTTAGTTAGCTTAGGAAATTTGAGTTGAGGGCCAAAGAGTAGGCATGTATAGTTCTCCCATGATTTAAGGGGGTCTAGTTACAGTTATTTGTGAGTTGTAATTAGTTAACTCAATTAATTGAGTTAAAATTAGTTTAACTAGTTCTAACTGAGAGATGAGCTAGTGAGAGGTCCAGTGAATTAAATATGATTTAATTCACAAGTAGTGATCAATTAGTTAACTGATAATTCACTATAAATAACAGTTGCATGTCAGTTCTAAGGAAGGTCCAGTCGAGACTAAGGTTAAAGGGATGAAAACTATCAGTTGTATAATTAGAAAATTGTACAGGTCAGTTATAGAGTCATGTAGAGGCCATAGAAGCATTGCACAATAAATTCAAGATAATTTCCTATTTAATAGGGTGAAAATTCCTCCAAGAATATGTGAGCAAGGCACACTAATAAAAGGATGAGAATTGGCAATTAATTGGCTTATTTTTCCTAGATCAGAGTGAGACAGTTGGCAGAGAGCATGAATTTATTTGAGAGAGAAAGCATTGTATTATTTCATGATCTTGACTTTATACAATATATAGATACCAGGGTTTTAGGCAGTGTGCCTTCCCCATATACATATTGTGTTACATGATTGATTATCTCTTTCTCTTACTTGTTATGTGATTGTACGATCATGTTTTGTTTCCAAAAATTGTAGAAGGATTCAATATCTTATTTTAGTACATTACAATATTAGTTTGAATCCCATTTTTATATTTTATACATGTTATTGGAGTGCCATGAATCAAAATAAGAAGAGAAGAAAAAATATTTCTTTGATCAAGTTCGAATTTGCATATTTATTCTTTAGGATCTAGCAATAGATCAAGATGTCTTTTAATGGCTTGAGACTTAAGTATGCACTCGAGGGAAATTCAAATTATATTGCATGGAAGGACAGGATGGAGGGAGTGCTTTATGACAACGGATTGAAGGCTTTCATATATATCGATGTTCCATAGCCCGCAGTAGCATATTCTCAACTTCTTGATGCATGCAAGAAGAATGTAGCTATTAGTATGAATTTTAATCGCAAGCGTACAAGAAAACTCACTTTAGATGTGCATAAAAAACAACCCTCACATCAAATATGGCTCCCAATTTCCTTAGATCTACAGTTACTGATCAGAATAAATTCTACAAAAATCCATATCTATGCAGTTAAAGACATTAAACAACAAATAAAAAGCAAGAGTTGCTCCATGCATCCAATGAACAAGACAATAATTTTTATATAATTTTTTGTATTATGACACCTAGGATGGGAACATAGAAATATGTTACTAGCCCCCCTTAATGGGATGGGTTCTTTTATTTCCTCAGTGCTTCAGATCTAAGATATCTCTCTCTTGATGGTGTAGAACACCCAGAAAAAAATGGAACTCAGAGGGAGCTCATAAGAAAAATGTAGAAAAATATGACAATGATGGAGGATCAAAGTGAGACCAAAAGTATAGATCTAGAGTGATCTTTAGGCAACAAAAGGTAGTGATTGAGTGGAAAAACCATTTTATTTATAACAAAATATTGAGTTAGTCTAGATAATATTCTTTCTACATGATGTTAGTGAGTTAGTGATGATGATGTTATTATTATTTCTACATAGTTTCATATGGTGATGGATAATAGCGTAAATATGAATAATGAGATAATAATATGGGGTGAACCTCATGTGTTAATGAATATATGCAATTATCAACGTAAAGATTAATGTAGCCATATCGTAAATTAACAGGAACAACAAATGAATATGGGGTCTTTCCTCCCTTAAGCTAAAATAGTCCACACATATGAAATCACTTCCGCAACAACACTAAATAATATACAATATATGAAATATCATGCAATATTTGAAAATTTTATGGGACTCTAGCCCAGTGAACAAATCCTAATATGGTGGATCCAAAATAATTAAAAACCAAAAGGAGATTTAGAGCTAAAAATATGGTCAAAAGAGTTTTTTCATGACCATATTCACCAACCATAAGGACAGAAATAGGGCTTTTCAAAATTGATCCTATTTTTGCAATTTTGTATGGTTTTATATGTGTTTTTGGATATGAAGATTCATCCCGGATGAATATTATTTCACTATAACAATAGTTTGGATCATATTATACTCACTTCCTTAGGATTTTCAGGACTGAGAGGTATTAGAAGGAATTGGAAATGTAATGTGGACATTTGTAATGAGTTATAGAAAATACAAAGTAGGGATCATATACTTCTTACACATGAATATGTTTGTCTACGAATGTCTCCAAGTCGTTTCCAAAAAATATTTTCCTTAATTATCAAGATAATATGTGAAACAAACCAATATATTACAAGCATATACCATTTTGGTAAAGAAAAATCCATGAGCATGGTCATTTATTTAGAGACTCTACCTTTAAATATTCTTGAGAAACCCCCAATAACTAAATCACGAAGGACAATAGAAACCATCCAAAAAAATATTAAATACACACTCTAATATCAAAAGTAAGCTATGTAGAATGGATCAGATATGAGGAAGAATCAAATTACCCAAGATCATACATTTGAAAGTAAGAATAAAGACGTTACCAAATGAATAAAGGTGCACAATGAAAACAAAATCAAGGAATTAAAGAACATGAAAATGACTCATGAACAAGGGGATACACTAGAAGTAGAATAGTAATAAGACATGGACCTAGAATAACTAGATATATAATAAAATGCAATATCCTAGAAATGCCAAGGACCAATTTCAATTCTAGAAAAAGAGATATAAGTTATTTTTTAGCATATATAAAATAAAAGGATATTCTCCGTCAACACGATCATGCTAAGTGGAATATAATTACATAATATTTATATTTACAAAAAATAACTTAAAATAAATCTTAAATCCTACAAAGAAATATAAAAAAACATGGAAGAAAAATAATAGTCAATTA
The DNA here is from genome assembly GCA_034641835.2 of Pinus albicaulis. Classification (NCBI taxonomy): domain Eukaryota; kingdom Viridiplantae; phylum Streptophyta; class Pinopsida; order Pinales; family Pinaceae; genus Pinus; species Pinus albicaulis. The sequence continues at coordinate 361,574,528 of CM076577.1, forward strand.
ATTGAAGAATTAGATGAATTGCTAGTAAACTCATAAAGGATGATCCTAATGATAGAATCCTTGGAACCTTTCACCCCTAGTTATCGATGGAATTTATTTCTTGGAACATGAGAGTTTAGAGTGAAAAATAAAAAAAAATACTTCTCAAAAGAGAAATTCCTTAGGAAAAATAAAGCAATAATCATGATTCAAGAAACAAAATTCTCAAAGTATCATATAAAATGAAAACTAAATTTAGAGAGCATGTCAATAACTAGCAATTGATTCCCAAGGAACCTTAGGAGGAATGACTCTATTGTGGAACCCCATAGGAATTATCTTATCATATTTCTTATGAAGTCAAAGGGTTCTGATAGTGAAATTCCAATTGGTTTGATTAGAAAAACATATGTTTATTTTTTTTTTTACAGAAACGATTAGTGGAGTATATTGATTTCTGGCCATAAAGCCTCAATTCAGGTTACAGTATGTAAGGGCAGAGCCCAAATCTCTCCAACAGGGAACAACAGAGCCCTTTCACTTACAGGCCAGCTTTGTTTACAATCCATAATATAACCGATTTCCGCTACCTTACCAAATTTGAAAATACAAATGAACTGATTCAGTAAAAGACAGTAAAACATTAAGCAAGAGATTTATGGAATGGGATCCCAGCAATCAACTCCGTCTCTTTGAAGGACTCCATGGGAGAGAAGGACTGCCTTTTTGGCCTCCGCATCGGCTTCTTTTTTGAGATCTCTCTTGACATGCAAAAAATTCAAACTCTGAAAACAATTTACTAAAGAATTAATTCTGATCATCAATCTTGAGAGTCGTAGATCAGCGGGAGAAGATCTGTCAACCATGATTTTAATAAGGGGTTGGGAGTATCCAAATACTGTAGCATCTGAAATACCAAGAGAAATCAGCTGTTTAAGACCCTGGAGGAGGGCCAGCGCTTCGGCTTGGAAGCTGGTGTTGAAGCCCACTCCCCAGGAAAATCTGAAAACACTCATTCCATCAGCACTTCTGATAATACCTCCAGCACCAGAAGCTCCTAGATTCCCCTTAGCAGCTCCGTCAAAGAATAAGGCAGAGCGACCTAACTTAGCGCAGAAATCTGGAAAATCATCTGCGCTCAACCGGATTTGCCATTCAAAGAGGCGGATAGGTGATCGGACAAAGCCATTGAGATGCAGGCCGAGCATATCGACCCAAATAGAATCCTGCTTGCTCAGAATCACACCGTCCTGGAGATCGCCTACACAGTCCTTTAACTGGCATTTGATTTTTACCATCACGATTTTGATATCAGACTTGATGCTTCTGAAAATCCATTGGTTTCGTTCCAGCCAAACATGCCAGCAAATAATCTTAGGGAGCGCGAGCCAGACAGTAGAAATGGGACTGCTTTTGGAGGAGGTTTCCGAAAATTTAGCCCTCCAGTTCGAGAACAAATCAGGAATATCTGTGGGAAGGACAAATTCAGCAGTCCAAGGTCTTAGGAACTCATGCCAAATCTCTGTCGCATAGCTGCAGTGGAGCATCAAATGAGAGGCAGTCTCTTCATTCCCACCACATAGCGAGCATCTCAAAGGTCCCTAGAAACCCCGTTTCTGGAGTCTATCATCGGTCAGAATCCTCTTATGACAGAGGAGCCAGCAGAAAATATCAATTTTTGGAATTGAAGAGTGTGACCAGATGCCTTTCCAGGGCTCAAGATCGGGGGGGACATGGGGGAAAGATATCAAATGATTGTAGCCCTTTGAGACAGCATAATTTCCAGGGATCAAACCCCAACCACGAACATCTGGCTTTCTTCTGTTTAAAGGGGCTTTGACTTGTAAACGACCCAGCAGTCTTTCGCGCTCCTTGAACAGGTTAGGAGGGACTTCTATCTCAATCCAGCTTTGCCAGGCATCGCCCACCCACTGGGAAATGTCCCACAAGGTAATGAAGCCAGCTCTAGTCATCCAATCTTTCAACATGCTAAGAGAATTGTCATCAGCAATAGGATCACTGGCCATGATTCGATCCTCCCAGATTTTTATGTGTTTGCCATTGCCCGGAATCCAGTGAGCATGTTGACTGATTAGAGAGTGGGCTTTAGCGCAGAGCTTATGGATCATCGAGCCTGATTTAGAAATGGGGTTGTCTAGACATATTTTCCTCTTTCCACAGAAGTATTTTTTCCACAGAGCCAGCTGCGCCCATCCCGGATTAGGAGAAATAATTCGCCATAACAGCTTCGCCCCCAACGCAACATTTTGTGTGCTGATACTCTTGAAGTAAAGGCCTCCTTCCAATCTTGGCAAGGAGATTTTATCCCAGCTGATTAAAGGGATTTTTTTTTCATTCGATTTCCCTCCTTTCCAGAAAAATTTCTTGATATGCTCCTCCATCTTTTTCATAATTCCAATGGGAGCCAGCATGACTGCAAATTGGTATATGGGGAGATTGTTTAAGACAGCCTTTATGAGCACAGATTTTCCAGCCAGATTTAGCTAGTTGTAACCCCAGGCCAGAATCTTGGCTTTGAATTTATCCAGCAAAGGAAGCCAGTCTCTGCTAAGGGAGCCTTTTTAGAAAATGGGAAGACCCAAATACTTAAAGGAAGTCCATGAAGAGGAGGCAGCAACACCGAAACAGGAGGAGATTGCATGGAGGGCAGTGGCCGACGTGTTCCAGCAATAGATATGGCATTTACCTTTATTGAGCTTACTTCCAGAGACTTCACAATACCCATCCACCACCTCTTTAAACTTATTGGCCAAGGAGACTGAGGCTGCACCCAGTAAGATGGAGTCATCAGCAAATAAGGCATGATTTATACTTTTAACCCCCCTTGCAATGCACAGACCCAAAATTTCTTGATCATGTTGCTTCTTATTCAAGAGAAAGCTGAGGACAGAAGCTTGGAGCACAAAGAGCAGGGGCGAGAGAGGACACCCTTGCCTCAGTCCTCGGGAAGCTCTAAAAAATTCAGTTGCCCTCCCATTCACCAGGGGAGCAATCCAAGGTTCACTTATACAAGCCTGAATCCAATGTATAAATTTAGAACCAAAGCCAAACTTGTGCAGAGTATCCCACAGAAACCTGTGTCTCACCCTGTGGAAGGCACTTTCTAAGTCAAGCTTAATAACCATTCCTTTCTCTTTCCGGAGCTGACTGGAGTGGATTTCCTCCTGAACCAAGATGTAATTGTCAACAATCTGCCTTCCTTTAATAAAACCTCCCTGATTCTCAGGAATGATGTCAGGTAGAATGGTTTTTAAACGGTTTGCAATAACTTTAGTAATCAGCTTATATCCTATATTACAAAGAGATATAGGCCTAAATCTACTGAATTTGCTGGCTCCATTTTCCTTGGGGACGAGGGCTAGGAACGATGAATTAGTGCTTCCCCCTATTTTATGGCAGTTTTGAGACTTCCTAAGCATCCTACATAAGTCTTTTTCAATGAACAGCCAACAAGCCTGCAGGAACCTGGCAGTAAACCCATCAGGGCCTGGCGCCTTATCTGGCTCCATTGCAAAGAGAGAAGCTTTTATTTCGGAGTTAGAAACCTCTGCTTCCAGATACTTATTTTTCCTGGGGGAAATAAAAGTGGGAACTTCATTCACCAGGGCTGGATTATACCCCAGCCCCTCCTCTTCACTGTACAGATTCTTAAAATGGAGAAACGCAGCTCTTGTTATGCTTTGAATGTCTGAATGCTTGCTGGTCTCATCTTTGATTTCTGTGATGGAATTATAGTTCTTATGAGCCTGGGCTTGTTTATGAAAAAAAGAGGAGTTCCTATCTCCAGCCTTAATCCAAAGACATCGAGATTTGAGCCTCCAAAATTCTTCCTCAGCCAAGCTAGCCTTATGAAGTTGTTGCTGAAGATCGGCCTCCTTGTCTAGAATATCTTTGGTAATCTCTTCATTTTCCACTTTCGAATGGTGATTCACTAAACAGGCTTGGATCCTTTTTCTTTCCACGGCAGGGTGGGGAAGGGACTTTACCCACTGTTTAATGGCCGCTTTGACTTTTCTTAACTTTTCTTCCCAAACATAAAAGGCCAACCCCTCCACTGGGAGCTTCCAGCTTTCTTCCACGAGCTTCATGAAGGACGACTCTTTGATCCAATGGGCATTGAACTTGAAGGGAATAGGGCCGTGATCCAAATTGGCCCTTAGCTCAAGCTTTATAGGTCGATGATAAGATACGGAGGAAGGCAAAATATGCATACTCGATTCAAGAACATAGAGCAGAAATGAACTATGAACAAGAAACCGATCTAGTCTTGCAGCGATATGCCCCGGGACGAGTCTTTTATTGGACCATGTGAACTTACCGGAGGCTGGCTTGATGTCGATCATATCCCAATCTTGAAGCAAATCCTCCACCCATTCCCTCGCTGGATCTCTGACAGAGCACCTGCCTCGCTTTTCAGAGAATGACAGAGTAAGATTAAGGTCTCCAGCGATTATGATATTGGAGAGGTTTTCCGAGTCCGCCAGTCCTCTGATGGAGTCCCAGCAGGCTCTTTTCTCCCCTGTGCTGACAGGGGCATAAACATTAAAGAGGCATAGAGCGTCTTGAGTGTCAACATGCTGCAGCTTTAGAAAGAGCCAATGAGTGTTGCAGATTACTTTTAACTTAACATATTTGCTGCCATTCCATACAGTGCCCAGGCCTCTGGAAGCGCCTCTTGCTGAAATAGCTTGGCTTTCACTATTTTTCCATAGTTTCTTGCTAATCTGGAGAAAATATTTATCCTCCATTTTGGTCTCCTGGATGAGGAGAAATTCCAGGGATTCTGATCTTATAAGGCTTCTAACTGCTTCCTCTTTCATTCTGCTCCCCAGACCCCTACAATTCCAGGAGACTAACTTCATTATTTGCTTTTGGAATGATGAGCACCTCTAGTGCTCTGAGTCTGGTTTCTAGTCACCTTCGGAGATCTTGCCAGGAGTTTCTCTAAGGTAGGTTGGCTTCCTTGGAGTTTGTCCTTATAGGTTTCCTGCTCTCTTTTTTCTCGTGTAGATTTTCGACCTCTTGTTGACCTTCTGGCCGAGGTTTGCGAGTCTCCTATCTCACCTTCTTCTTCAGATTCCTCCGAGGCTTGCACTTCCTCAGTCTCTTCTAAGAGAATCTCTTTCGATCTGCCTTCGTTGCTTTCAACATGCTTTGAGGCCGAGGGGGTCTCTTTGTGTGACAAATCCTCCTCCTGTTGTTCGGCCTCAAGGATTTCTTCATTTGCTGAGCTTAACTTAGCAAACTTATTGCTATGCTCTTCCATGTGGGGAGTTTGAATCACGTGGTTTGATTGAGGACCCTTACCATTAGCGTTTCCTGATCTTGGACCTTTGTGAGAAGTTTTATTTCTTTTTACCTGGTTCCATCTTTCTTCACTGCCTTTTTCAACTTCACTGTTTGTCGGACAGCCTCTCACAAAATGGTCATAAACATGGCATTTCCGACATTTAAACGGAAGTTGCTCATAGTCCAATTTTTGGACGTGAGTCCAGCTACCAACTCTGATTTTTATTGCCTCAGGAAGACCGACCTCCAGATCCACTTCGACACAAATTCTCGCACAGTCATATTGGTCTTTACTATTAGCGCGGTCGATAAATTTTCCTAAAGTGTTCCCGATGTGATTGAGGGACTCCCAGTTCCAACAGTGCACATGCAGATTAGGTAGCCTAACCCAAACAGGGACAGCAATAGGGACGTCGACTACAGGGTCGAAGTCAGGCGTCCATTTGTTTAGATACAGTCCCTGAGGTCTCATAAAATAGGGACCGTTCCGGAAAATCAAATCCTTATCCTCCTTATCAGAGAATTCGAACAGGAAGAAACCCCTCCCTAAAAAATACGAGGTGACTCTGCTTTTGATTAGAGGCGCCCAGTTTCGAGTAACCCAATTTTCCGTGGCTTTAGGAGAGGGCCAGAGCCCTATAAACTAGCCAACCAAGGCACAGTCAGCTAACGAGAGGGTGACCTTGATCGGCCCCTCAGGCGGGAGCGAGCTTTCAGGGATGTCTTCCAGTATTTTTGCAAACTTAGAAGCCTCAGAGGCTTTCTTCTTCGGCATGGAGGCGAGAAGTTTAATGAAGGCTTCCGCATCGGGAGGGGGAGGCAGAGTGGGGGGGACTTGGGCATCACCCAGGGTCTCCATCACTGCCACGAGACCAAGCGCTGAGCCGACAGAGGATCGAGCTCAGAGACCACCCACACAGCAAACCATATGAAATGTATTCAGCAACCAGAGGAAAGAAGGACCCCTTCAAAATCCAAAACAGGGAAAAGTGAGATACCACGTATGAAGACCGAGGTGCAGAGTCTCCACAGAGCACCACGCACGTCGCTGGACCAAGACAGCGGCCCCGAACACCTCAGAGCACCGGAGACCCCTCGTACCAATGGATGGCACAGCCAAGCCTTCCACAGCGCTGGCTGAGGCAGGCCAGCGGCCCCGAACACAGAGAAACAGTAGCGCCGGCGGCTAGGTCTTCTCTCGTGCCCTCTGTAGATCAAAATTGCGGCTACATCGAAAAACATATGTTTATTACCAGTGTATATGGTTCCAATATATATAGGGAGATAGATTAATATTCTTGAAAATCCTATAACACATTCATCAAATGATACGAAATAAATATTCAGTACAGGAGTGTTAGGTAAACCTAACTTGGGGAAAGAGTCAAGGTTTATTGGGTCAACAATAGTGGTTTTGGGCCCATGGGTTTATGGTTTCCCATTATTTATTTTTCTTGTGAATTGTATGTAATGGGGTCTTTAAAGGGATTGGAGGGATTATATTGTAATGTGCCAAGGATGGTGAGATCTGACAACTCACTTTGAAATCTTGGCTAGGATTTGGCCAAGGGATATAAGAAATTTTGTTCACTGGGATTTTAATTGGAGTTGGCATTTTCCCAGGGTAAAATTTGTGTTTTTTTTTTTGTTTATATTGCAATTTTTCTCTCGGGTAAATTTTAACAATTGGTATCAGAGAAAAGTAGTTTCTTCAAGGGGAGACCTTTATTTCCAAGGGTTTAAATGACTTCATGTAGTATCAAGATTTTAAATTGGCATTGGATAATTTTAAATATGGTGCCAAAGTAGCTACTATGTGAGTCCCTAACGGCAACACCAAAAACCCTGCAGGATGTTACCATAAGAGAGGCAGTGGAAACAATGGTAGAGGAGGAGGATCGATGGAGTTGGGAAGCATGAGGATGATATAATTTGTGCTAGAGAGTGATAGGCTTGACATGGACTTTTCCAAGGAAGATGTGGCCATCCTATATATGAGGAGAAACATTTTTTTTTCCTGCAGAATAGTTTCTATAGGATTTGATCCCAAGGCTTAAAGAATCTACCGCAACATAGTCTTCTATTAACAATGTCGATATTTAAAATCATGTGAGTACATAGAGTATTTAATATCAAAATGTCATGGTGACATAGATTTTACTGTAATGGCTTCTTTTAATTATGATCATTACGAGTAATTGTGCCATCATTGTCATGAATTTGTTACATGTACTCTTCTTAGAGGCGATAAGATTACATGCCTCCACTACAATGGTGTATTCATTTGCAAAATGCACACTCTATCGATACAAACTCATTTTTTCAACATTCATGAAAGTCAATTTACATGAAGAGAATGTGAACCAGAGAAAGGAGAGATGGATTTATAGGATCAACCCATGGCTTTTGGATCAAACGGTAGATGTTTTTTTGAAATGAAGAGATACATGGGTAGTTAAGAAAGATTTCATCCCATAAGGGACTATGATAATTTCATATATCCAACAACTAGTGATGGGAATACCACCACATATTTTGTCTTGGGATAATGCAAGGGTATGACTGTATGTTGGACAGGAAACATAAGTGTCGAGATTATAGAGAGAGAGAGAGAGAGAGAGAGAGAGAGAGAGAGAGAGAGAGAGTATATATATAATGGATTTTAAAGTTTATTTCATGTAATTGGGCATAGTACTATAAGACCTGGTAAGGCATGCCTACCCTCGAGAAATTTCTCCTAAAATATGGTGTTATACCTAGGTAATAGGGGGCATGAGGATATCTTGAGTATAAATTTTGAGGGTGGTGAGGGATAGAAGGATAATGATTCATTCACTTGGTTGATTTGGCTACATTTGGTCAAGGGAAAACCCAAGTCAAGGTTTAAGGGGGGATTGTTAAGAAAACTTGACTCAGAGAAAGAGTCAAGGTTGATTGGGTCAACAGTATTGGTTATGGGCCCATGGTTTTGTGCCCATGGATTGGCGCATATAATGGATCATTTAAAAGTATGGGAATAAATATATTTTAATGTGCCAAGGGAGGTGATTTTTTAAGGCTTAATTGGCTGACTAGGCTAGGTTTTGGCCAAGGGCTCGAATGAATTTATGTTTTTTTGGGTTTTTCCCGGGGTAAAATTTGAGTTTGTGTTTTATTGCTAGCGATATTTTTCTTTACAATAAATTTAACAAGGAAGGGACTCCAATATCATATAATAATTAAGTGAAAATAAAGGGGAAAACAAAATATTGGATGACAACTCATCCTATTTCAAGGATATTATACACTTTATAAAAATTGTGGATCAAAAAATAAGGAATGGAATTTATGCTTGAAACAACAAAAGAGTGGGGGAAACCCAAGTATATTCTTGTATTGAAAGTTTCCTACTCTCAGAATCCTCAATGTTGATACTCTTAATGTTCAAACTATCTATATTACCAAGTTACGTCTCAAATCATTGTACCATCATATTAATGTTGGATTGGAAAGGAAGACCCAAAAATCACCCTCTATAATTCAAATGATTTTGTCTAAGACATCCTTCCTTCAAGGAAAACATAAATAATTGGTAGAAAGAAGCCACAACATTAATGGATCGATCATGCATCATTTTCACCAGCTCTTAAGCTATTTAAAAATTAGACCAAATATTTGGAACAAAAAGGAAGTTAGTAATATTCATGATGAGAGAAAGAGCTTAGTACAAAGATGGAGAAAATACAAAAAATAATAATTATGGAAGGGAAAACATAATAGTTATCACAAAAAGTAAGGACCGTGTAAGTACAATTGGAGAAATGTTACCACCAAAAAAAAATATTATGGAGGAAAAAAATCAAGGTGAAATGGCTCAAGGAAGTAGAAAGGAATGCATAATGTTTTATTCTACTATGATCCAACATCGTTAACACAACATAATATACTATATTGAATATCAACAAGGTAATAAATTGGAAATTATGAAGGTATAGAAATGAAGCTTATATCCTTCTACCAACAATTTCTCACTAAACCCTAATGAATTATACACCTTGCCATGAGGAAAATTTCTGAAAACATTCCCTCTCTAGTTACCCTTGAATAGAATGCTACTCAGATTTATGAAATTACCCAATTGGAAGTTAAACAAGCTACCATGGAAATTCCTAGGGGAAATTCACACAAACCTAATGTATTTATCTATAATTTCTTTCTGGAATGATGTTTGATCATCCATAAGGATGTACAAGAATGTAGATAACTCTAGAAGGATTTGTTTTTTCCTCTTAATTTTGGATGCTAACATCCTTACTATTACTCCCAAATAAATAAAATCCAATAATACTTGATATTTTAGGCCTATCACTCTTTTTAATTTTGTATATACAATTATCTCTAAAGTCATTGCAAACAGACTTAAACCCCTACTCCCCTCACTCATTCCCTCATAAAAATATGTTTAAGTGAAAGATAGGGATATCGTGGATAGTATTTTATTATCTCATGAATTAATCCACTCGCTTTGGTCTTTTAAAAAACCTAATATTTTTATTAAATTGAATTTGTCAAAATAATTTGACTGTCTTATTTGGAAATATATCTATCACATCCTCATGGGCTTTGTATTTGTAAACAAGTATATTCATTTGGTTCTTCCCATGATCTCAAAATATTTATTCTTTATGCTCATTAATGGGTAAAAATACTCCACATTCACCCCCACAGAGTAATTTGACAAGGATACCCCTTGTCTCCTGTCCTTTTACTTCTTATGGATGAAGGTATATGATGTGATATAAAAATTGCAATAACTAGTAATAAAATAAAAGCCATTAAAATTCATGGAGGTGATTTGACAACGAACAACCTTACATCAACAATTTTTTGAAGGAACCATCCTTATTTGAACACCACCTATCAAAGAGGCTATAACTATAAAGAATATCTTAAAGGACTTCACTTCCATCTCAGAAACTGCATCAAGCTTGAAACATCTTGGGTCTTCTTTTTAAACACTCCATAAATGGTTTAGATTCAAATTACCTAAATATTGGGATTTCAACAGAGTTCCATTCTATCCAAATACTTAAGCACCCTTCTTGCGAAAAATTCTCTTAGACATGTTCCTTAGGAAGTTCTCTTACTAAAATTTGAGAAGAAACTTGCTAGAAAAACTTTCAAGAATCTAAAATTAGCTGGAAGACTCAGCCTTCTCAAATCACTTTTGCAAGTAATTCTTATTTACTTATAATCAAATTTAGTAGTTCCTAAAGAAATCATTAGGAATATTTGAAATCTTAAAAGATCATTTTTATGAGTAGGAGATAAGCAATTAAATAAGTAGGCCCTTGAAAATTATATGATATCCCAAAATTAAAATGGGATCAGGCCTTTGAGATTCCAACATACTGAGTGAAATACTAGTAGCCAAAACATGGTGAAAGTCAAATAAATAATGAGATATAAAGGAAAAAATTCACACCCAATATAGAGAAATGAAACTTAATCAGATTGGAAAGTGAAAAAAAAGGTTTGCACATTTGGAAGCCAACATGGAAAAATTATCACCTTATATAGAATCATAGCTTATGGGAAGTTGAAGATGGTAATTTAGCTTTGTTTTGGTAGGATTCACAGAACCAAATACCTAAAATAGAAGATATAACAAATATACATGGATTACAAGATATTATTATCTTGCAAGGATGTTCTAACATGGCTCACTATTGGCTCCCTCACATAGTGCATTGAATATGGTGATCTTAGCTCCCAAAATAGAAATAAAATCACACAATCAATAACATAGTATGGGACAAATTTCAGATTGAGCCTATGAATAGAAGAATATAAAATCAACAAGGACCAAAAAAAATCAAGTGAGGTCACAAGAATAATAGAAAATATAACTTAAAAGAAGCATATAATATTTTCCATAGATGGTTACTTTATGCTAGATAATTTTGTATGGAAGAAATCATGGAAACCACAATAATGGACAAAAGCTACACTTTTCTCTCTCTCTCCTTGTGCATGGGAAAACTATCACATGGGAAAAATTACAATGAAAAGGTTTCCAAGGGCCCTCATAAAATTCGTCTCCACAATACTAGATTTGTAATTCACAAGAGGCCTACATTCTTGTTGAAATGGCACCCCAAAGGGGGCTTCTGATTTAATTTTCCCTTAATTAAATTGGAAGAGAAATTGTAATTTCATCTCATGAGAGCTTGTATTAGTTAACCAAGTCAAAATGATTTAGTTAGCTTAGGAAATTTGAGTTGAGGGCCAAAGAGTAGGCATGTATAGTTCTCCCATGATTTAAGGGGGTCTAGTTACAGTTATTTGTGAGTTGTAATTAGTTAACTCAATTAATTGAGTTAAAATTAGTTTAACTAGTTCTAACTGAGAGATGAGCTAGTGAGAGGTCCAGTGAATTAAATATGATTTAATTCACAAGTAGTGATCAATTAGTTAACTGATAATTCACTATAAATAACAGTTGCATGTCAGTTCTAAGGAAGGTCCAGTCGAGACTAAAGTTAAAGGGATGAAAACTATCAGTTGTATAATTAGAAAATTGTACAGGTCAGTTATAGAGTCATGTAGAGGCCATAGAAGCATTGCACAATAAATTCAAGAGAATTTCCTATTTAATAGGGCGAAAATTCCTCCAAGAATATGTGAGCAAGGCACACTAATAAAAGGATGAGAATTGGCAATTAATTGGCTTATTTTTCCTAGATCAGAGTGAGACAGTTGGCAGAGAGCATGAATTTATTTGAGAGAGAAAGCATTGTATTATTTCATGATCTTGACTTTATACAATATATAGATACCAGGGTTTTAGGCAGTGTGCCTTCCCCATATACATATTGTGTTACGTGATTGATTATCTCTTTCTCTTACTTGTTATGTGATTGTACGATCATGTTTTGTTTCCAAAATTTGTAGAAGGATTAAATATCTTATTTTAGTACATTACAATATTAGTTTGAATCCCATTTTTATATTTTATACATTTTATTGGAGTGTCATGAATCAAAATAAGAAGAGAAGAACAAAGCTTTCTTTGATCAAGTTCGAATTTGTATATTTATTCTTTAGGATCTAGCAATAGATCAAGATGTCTTTTAATGGCTTGAGACTTCAGTATGCACTCGAGGGAAATTCAAATTATATTGCATGGAAGGATAGGATGGAGGGAGTGCTTTATGACAACGGATTGAAGGCTTTCATATATATCGATGTTCCATAGCCCGCAGTAGCAGATTCTCAACTTCTTGATGCATGGAAGAAGAATGTAGCTGTTAGTATGAATTTTAATCGCAAGCGTACAAGAAAACTCACTTTAGCTGTGCATAAAAAACAACCCTCACATCAAATATGGCTCCCAATTTCCTTAGATCTACAGTTAGTGATCAGAATAAATTCTACGAAAATCCATATCTATGCAGTTAAAGACATTAAACAACAAATAAAAAGCAAGAGTTGCTCCATGCATCCAATGAACAAGACAAGATTTTTTAAAGAATTTTTTGTATTATGACACCTAGGAAGGGAACATAGAAATATGTTACTAGCCCCCCTTAATGGGATGGGTTATTTTATGTCCTCAGTGCTTCAGATCTAAGATATCTCTCTCTTGATGGTGTAGAAAACCCAGAAAAAAATGGAACTCAGAGGGAGCTCATAAGAAAAAAGTAGAAAAATATGACAATGATGGAGGATCAAAGTCAGACCAAAAGTATAGATCTAGAGTGATATTTAGGCAACAAAAGGTAGTGACTGAATGGAAAAACCATTTTATTTATAACAAAATATTGAGTTAGTCTAGATATTGGTTCATAATTAAAATATTGTTAACCAAATTTAGATCCAACTTTTATGGAATATTTTATTATTTTTGTGGGAGGAAAAAAGAATTTAAATTTGGTCAAATCCCTTTATTTGTAAATAATAAATAAATAAATTATTTATTTATTATTTTAAGAATGTTGTTGAGTAATAATTAAATATATAGTGATTTATTCAATTATTTATAAATGATTTAGTCAAATTTAACAAGGGATATTATTTAAATAATGTTTTAAATATTTATTCCTAGAAAATAATAAGATAAATAATGATTTATCTAATTAATTTTCCTATTTTAGGTTAAATATGACCAGCAATATAAATTAATAATTGTTTTAATTAATTATCCCTTGAGGAATATCAAAGAAATAAGGATTTATTCAATTATTCTTCAAGGGGTTTCCTGTTTAGACTAGAAACAACTTAATAAATTATTGATTATTAAGTTATTTTTCATAGTGAAAGAAATTTTACTATGGTAAAACTGGTCCTACATGTTGTACTTTGGTCCATCTAATAGTAACAAGTTAGATGACCAAAACTTGTTGTAACAGATTGCCCCCTAGTGTGTGAGCCTTAGGAGCTAATCATATGACCGAAGTACGTTGTAAGAACTCAATCACTAGACATCGAAGGGGGAGTCAGAGATAGAAAAATATAAGGTAGACTAAAGTGCTAGAGGACAACACCCTGAGGAGGCGAGACTTATAGGTGTGACAAGTCTCTTTTATGAGTGAGTACCTGTTCTACATGAGGCGAGGGAGGAATACCTATGCCCGACGAGATAACAAGGTACAAATAATAATGATGTGTCCAGTAAACAAGGGATTGAACTATATAGTACATCTTGCATAAACATGGGCTAGAGAAAAACATAATAATGGATCCCACATACATACTCTGCCTGGGACAACAACCAAGACTTATACAATTATATCTGATTACATGATATATAAGTACAACAAAAGAGGCCTTGTATAACAGGAAAGGGCTTTCAAAATATGAATGATACATGAAAAATAAAAGGTGCTACAAGCAGCTAAGGCTGAAACCATAAAATATATGGAGTTTCATCCAAGGCTGTAGTAGAGAGGTCATCCGAGCATGTGGGGGGCTACTTGAAGGGCCACCCCCTCATGAGGTCTGAAACATCTCACACACACCCAGGAATCACCGGTACACTCTCTTGCATCAATGAACCATTAAGTATACAGATCTCGATCATGCCATAAGGAGATGGAGCAGAGAAATAATCAAGTCAAAAGGAAATAAAGGGTCCCTTTTCCTGATCTGAGGCATCGAACAAGAATGGAAGCTAGAACCAAGGTACACCTCCCTCTAGACGTATCTTCTAGAATCAATAAGATGATGTTGACAGAAGGAGGTCTGCCATAGGTGAGGTAATAAGGGATCCTCAGCGAAGGCACGAGGGATAATAGTAGAGCGACTGATAAACTGACACCACGGATGATGGTGGAGTGGGGGTACAAAGTAGCGAGCTGACAACTTCCCTTGTTAGAGCATAAAGGGCATGGATGACCTGGCAGCTACTAACTCAAATCCAGAGGGGATAGGGAATAGTATGAATGAGGGCAAAAATGTGTGACATGAGAGAGGAAAAAAGCAATGAAGGATGGAAGACTATAGTGGGAGACAAAAGGGACTCGAGACAGACTCCATGGATGTGATGATGACTCAAATCAGATTCTCTAAACAAGGGTGACTTGATGATGCTACCACATACAACAGGCCCAGTAGGGACCATAAAAATATGAGTGCAAGAGGGTTACTCATGATGAAAATCGACACAAGCATGGAAAAGTATGAAGGGAAAGTGGTACCCTAAGTACAAGTGTTGCAAGTGAAGAAATTTTATTTTGAGGAGTGGTGAAGTGACCCTTCTTGGAAAAAATGTATCTGGGTGAAGTATAAAATTACAAGAAACAAAAGGATATGCATTTGAGAGCTTAGTGAGAGATTTCCAATGGTGCTGATAGTTTTTCAAACCGAGCTATGGTTTGGTTGTAGTTGGTGAAAGAAAAAATTGGGGTTTCTATTTTAATAAGGTATTCTCCCTCCAATTTGATTCATTTGCAAGTGTAGCTATTGTGAAGGTAGAGAGGATAAAAGGCCCTTAATTCTGCAGTGATCATAGCCGAGAAAATTATCATTGGAATCGAGATCCATCAGTTGCAAGTAAGAGGCCTAACCATACTCTTTCAATTCAGTGGATCAAAAGTTCATTTTAGGCACCCAGAACTCAGGAACAGACCCTTACTCTTCTTCATGACCGAGTCACTCTTTTTGGGGCATTTTCTACTACCTGGGTAACAGGTTTTGGACATAAAACTACGACCTATCTAAGGATTGGCCTAAAAAGTGTGACCTATTAGAGAGAGGGATTTTGGTGCTAGTTTTGGCTGAGAGCTGGGATTTTAAGGTGATGGTGCAATATTTCCTTTCTGTACACTGAAAAACATAATGGTTTTGTGAATATATGGCAGAGTTGAGGATCAGCTGGAGAGAGAGAGAGAGACCTGGAAAAATTACAGTCTGAGATCCGAGAGGATCATGTTGTTCATGCTGCATTGGCCAGGTTTGGGCTCCTGAAGTTTGTGGAGAACCCTTTGATGAGAGAAGGAGAGTCCTTGTTGGCCCAGATTATCAACTATTGGGATCTGGATCATGAGATATTTATAGTGCAGGGGCACCAGATCGAGTTGACTGTCCAGAATATATATTTCCTAACTGGTCTCTTGCCACATGGGATGGTGGGAAACATGCAACTAGTGTTACCACGAGGGTGGAACATTATGGAGATTGTAGAGTGGGACTGTCGACCTGGTCTCCATGTGAAGGGGACACATATATCGATCGGAGATCTAGAGAGGCTAGAGACTCATGTTGTGGCTGCAGTGGTGCTATAGATCTTGGGAAACCAGGTGTTCCACCACATCACTAGGGGTCAGATCATGCTTGTTGAGAGTGTGTTGAGTGGGACCTACTATGGGTGGGCCCAAATGATGTTGTCTTCGTTGAAATGACAATTGTCGCTATGCAAGCGGCAGGCGAACCATGAATGTGCATATGGAACGGTGCTTTGCTTGCTCTTCTTTGAGAAGATCCTGACACTTCAGCCTTGCATACAGATCTAGGATGGGGGCCCGCGAGAGCCCACGATGTGCCACTCGGGGTGAATACTCTGCAGAGGGGGAGGTGGGGCAGTCATACGGGTGTTCTGACCCGAGTTTTTCACTCACTGGGATCAGATGCCATTGTACATAGATGACTATCCCTATAGTGGGATGAGTTATCATGGGGACCCGAACTTGCCATTGTTTCTAGATCAAGCATGGGGGCCCGACGGTAAGTGACAAGCTTCTTATCTTTTATGTGCATTTTCGTGTTTTATAATATTGTATATTGTACTGATTCATTCACTTTTGGTATGCAAATACAACATCGGTGAAACTGGCCGGGTATATGTGGTGGCCTGTAGTATCAAGAGCTGCAACACCTAGTGGATTGAGGGGACCACAAAATGACGATGCAGTGGCCCTCCTAAAGGACATCCAACATAGATGTGAGAGGCTGCTAACCGATGTTTCGGAGTGCAGCTGGAAGGACCTTGATGACCAGTACATAGAGCCATGTATTGATCTACCCTTGGAGTGTCGAGGAGTCACGTGGTGCATGGCGATGGCCGGACAGGGGATACACGATCTATGGGCTGTCGAAGCTGAGCCATTGGCTTGGGATCCTATAGGTAGTGATTAGATGTAGGGGCATGAGGTGTCCCCAGTTTTGATTTTTGTAACATTCCATGGGCATGTCATATTTATCAAAGTGAATGGACTTTGAAACATTTTGATCGACCCATATAATGGATATGCATCATTTTATGGTTTATTTTTATTATCTTGTGTTAAATGTGTGTGACAAATTCCAATATAGAATTTTATTTGCAATTCTATCTACATAGTAATTTTTTTCTCTAGGTACATGAATGAATGTAACGATTTCAAATTCACGCATTAAAATCTTCACTCATAAATAACTTCGAAAAGGGACATGATTATGCACATGATAAACACCATTTAATTGCATGAAAAGCAGCAAGGAATCTAAACAAACATGAATGTGAAGGATGCAACGGGAAAGGGCATCAGCTAATAAACCTGTCACTGCATCATATTCAACTTGATTATTAGTGGCATAACAAATGCATATTCTGTTAGAGAGGACAAGCGAATGTAAGGGGGTAAAAATGGCCCGGGCTACTGAGGCTAGATTCCAGGAGTAGCGACTTGCACCATTGGCATAACCGATATATGGTGTCGACGGGGGGTCCATATGAAAGGTGTCACAAGACAATAAATGAGAGGATGATGAAAAATGTTGGCAACTTGAAGGAAAGTAAAAAATCAAACAAGCACTGCTAGAGGGAGTGTTATTGGTAGAACTTAGACCCCTCGCACACTGAAAAGGGAATGGTGTGGGGGAAATTACTTGGGGCATTTTGTACTTAGGTCGTGAAAGTCACCATAGACACGGTGGTGCCATTCCTATTATGGGTGGGAAATATGAAGTCAGTGGTGGAAAAGGCTTCCATGATGTCGTCATCACAATAGAATATGGGGTGACTGGTGGAAGGATAACCACATGATGCAACAAAGCTACCTGACTCATCAATATGAGAAGAAAGGTTGACATGTGCATCGTCACAGAGGGTGACAGAAGAACAAGTAGATGAGGGATCCACCGATGTTGAGCTTAGGGTGATCGCTGAAGGGAGGTTAGGCGAAACAGAAGGCCAAGTACTAGGATCAATTGATTACAATGTTCAAGTCTTGGCATGGAGGTGTAAACCAGACTCTCTTCACTAAGGGTGTGTGTGTATGTGATAAGTGTGTTAATTATAATTAATCCCAAACGTGTGTAGAGAAAAAATAAAATAGATTTTTTATAGCTGTAAATAAATCTAAAAATGACAGTAAAAGAAACTGAATACGACAAATAATAAACAACTAAATATGCATCAATTTAAACCCAAGGAGGAGGTCCTCCCAACAACTAGTCTATGGGTGGGATAAATCTAGTCAAAACACAAAAAATGGCCAATGGATCTAAATTCAGGAAGGACAGGGATATAAAGTTCAGATGAGGTGGAAATAGCTGTAGAAAACAACAAAAAACAGGAGGAAAAAATGATGCAAAATAGGTGGCGAAAGGATACAACCTTAAGGGAAATGGAGGGGACCCTAAAGGAGAACCAAAAAAACTGAAAATAGGTGTTTTGGATGGATTAATAACAAATTTGAAATGGATCTGAAAGTACAGGTTCAGATCTGAAAAATGGCTGAACACACAGAAATCTCATAAGACCTGCTTCAACTAAACTCCTCCTAAAAAGGTGGCAACGTACTGAAGCACTAGGGGGCTTGGTTCCTACTTCAAAAAGTAAAACTAAGCAAGTATAGGTCCAATATGAGTGGAGAGGGAGGTGAGAAAACCTTGAAGAGTAGCCCATACAAACCCAAAAAAATCACAAAAAATTCCTGCAAAAAGTATCGATCGTAGTTTCTGACCTGTTTTCAAGCTATTTTCTGCTTCCTGAAGGTTGAGGTCATAGGTTTTGGCCCAAAAAGTGTGGCTTGCACTTTCGTCTATTTCGGGAGTATATATTAGAAAAAATTATCGTCTTTGTTACAGATGGTACCTGTTACCTGCGCAATAGGCCCAGAAACACACAGAAGTAAGAATTTTTATTGTTTTAGGGTTTTAAAGGTTAAAAACAACAACAACAAATGAAAAATAAGAAGCTAAAGAAAAACCATAGGGGTTGAAGTAGCTGGCCATGCAGGGATCTGAAAAACGATAGCGGTCGTAATTATAAACCCTTGTGGAGTCGCCAAATGTTAGTATGAATTTTAATCGCAAGCATACGAAAAAAATCACTTTAGTTGTGCATAACAAACAACCAAAACATCAAAGATGGCTGCCAATTTCCTTAGATATACAACTACTAATCAGAATAAATGCTACAAAAATCCAGATCTATGTAGTTAAAGACTTTAAACAACAAATAAAAAGCAAGAGTTTCTCCATGCATCCAATGGACAAGACAAGAATTTTTAAAGATTTTTTTGTATTTGACACCTAGGAAGGGAACATAGAAAGATGTTCCCAGTCCCCCTCAATGGGATGGTTTCTTGTATGTCCTCAGCACTTAAGATCTAATATCTCTCTCTCTTGATGGTGTATAAAACCCATACAAAAATGGAACTTAAAGGGAGCTCACAAGAAAATAGTATAAAAATAGGACAATGATGGAGGATCAAAGTCAGACCAAATGTATAGGTCTAGAGTGATCTTTAGGCAAGAAAAGGTAGTAAATGAATAGAAAAACCATTCTGTTTATAACAGAATACTGAGTTAGTCTAGATATTGGTGCATAATTAAAATATTATTAACCAAATCTAGATCCAATGTTTATGGAATATTTTATTATTTTTGTTGGAGGGAAAAAGAATTTGAATTTGGTCAAATCCCTTTATTTGTAAATAATAAATAAATAAATTATTTATTTATTATTTTAAGAATTTGGTTGAGTAATAATTAAATAAATAGTGATTTATTCAATTATTTCTCATGGGGTTTCCTATTTAGACCAGAAACAACTAAATAAATTATGGATTATTAAGTTATTTTTCATAGCGAAAGCAATTTTACTATGGTAAAATTAGCCTTACATGGTGTACTTTGGTCCATCTAATAGTAACAGGTTAGATGACCAAAAATTGGTGTAATAGTAGTAAAGGCGAGAAGGATATTTTTAGAGGGAGTTCGCGACCATATAGTCTCAAGCTTCCATGGGAAGGAGACTCCATATGTGATGTGGAAAGCCTTGACAGATTTATATCAAAATAAAAATGACCACAAGAAGTTGATGTTGAAAGACAAGCTCAGGAAGATCAAAATGGAGAAAGGTGGCACGATCCAAAAATACTTGATGAAGTTCACTCAATGTCGAGATGAGCTTAGAAGCATTGGGATAATTGTTGCCTCAGATGATTTGGTGATCCAAACTCTTCTAGGCCTTACCAAGAGCTGGAATAACTACTAGGACTTTGTTAATGGGAGGGAGAAGTTACCAGATTAGGAGTGACTATGGTCTGATCTAGCACAAGAAGAAATTCTATGGAGCACCAAAAACAGATCTGCAATAAAGATTAATGATGAGGAGAATTGTGCCTTGGATGGAAAGGCAAAGAAAGGAAAATGGAAGGTGTCCCATTCCAAATTTGAGACCGGCAAGGTAGGAAAGAAGTGAGACTTGTCAAAGGTAAAATGTTTCAGCTATCATGAGCATGGACATTATGCCACTAATTTTCCACAAAATAAGAAAAAAAACAAGGCCTCAAGAGTAGCAGTTGATGAATCATCAGCTTCACAGTTCAAATTGGAATTCACCCTCATCGCATGCATGGTGTCATTGGCGATGGGATCTATGTGGTACTTGGATAGTGGAGCTTCATTCCATATGACCAACAACAACTAATTCTTCAGTATCTTAGAGGAGAAGGATCTCTAGATTCACATCGAGATGGGTGACAATGAGAGGTATAATGCTACCAGTGTAGGTACAACTACCTTTTAGAGGGATTTAGGTAGTACACTCACATTAAAAGATGTCATGTATTTTCCTAGTTTAAATAATAATTTGGCTTTTGTTTCTATGTTGGAATATCATGGCTATGATGTGATATTTATTGAAGGAAAGGCATTCCTTCATCACAAAGCCACGAGTTAGGTGAAAAGTATTGGGGTTCGAGCAAATAATCTCTATAAACTGGATGTAGAGGATTGTGTAACACTAAGAAATGAAGCAGAGAAGGTGGAAAGCCAATACATCGGTGATTTATGGAACAAGAGGATGGAGCATCTACACCACAATGCCTTTAGGATCATGCATCATATTTATACAAGACTTCCAAAGGGTGAAATTGTGTAGAAATACATATGTAAAGGGTGTACATTAGGGAAGTATACCAAATCCACCTTTCACGATAAGGAAAAATGAGCCAAGTCGATCCTTGTGAGATTTCACTCAGGTGTGTGTGAACCGTTCTCGACAGCTTCCAAAACAAATAACATGTATTATATGATTTTTTTATTCTTTTTCAAGAAATTTTTGGATTTTCGTCATGAAAAATAAAGATTAGACGTTCTCCAAAGTTTGTGAGTTCAAGGAATTTTTCAATAAATATACAGGGAAGAAGGTGAAGGCTCTAAGAAGTGACAATGGTGGAGAATACATCTCTAAAAAATTCAAGAACTTATGTGCCTCAGAAGTAATACAAAGAGAATCGATTCAAAATCACAACCCACGGTAGAATGGGGTTGCAGAGAGAAGGAAAAAAATTATTGTGGGAGCAACATGAGCTATGTTGCATGATCAGGGCCTACTGTTGCATCTGTGGGCGGAAGCATGAAATGCAACATTATTTGTACAAAATAGAATTCCTCATCGGATACTTGGGATGAGTACACTAGAGGAGGTTTTTTTAGGTAAGAGACCAAATGTGTCGTATTTTGAAGTTTTTGGTTCATTTTTTTATTGCCATGTGACAAAAGAGGCCAGGAAGAAGCGAGAGCCAACAACATAGTTGGGGATATTTGTGGGGTACATTTATACACCTCACAGCTATCGAGTGTACTTTCCAGCACACATGATGAAAATGTCCAGAAGATATGTTAAATTTAATGAAGAGAAATCCATGTGATGGTCCCTTGAGAGGGAGCTTGAGCTGCATGCAGTTGAGGAGGTCTTGGCTCCAAAGGATAAACCTGAGGATGTGGAACAACCACAAGTAGAGGAACATAGAGTGGTAGAAACCACTCCTACAAAGCCATCTACTAGAGATGGAAAGAAGTGCACCAAAGAGGCTGAAAAATTATTGTTGAATGCGAGAGATAATGTGGGAGCACCCACATCACAATGAAGGTAGAGAAGGTCCCCAGAGTGGTACACTGGATACATGACTCTTATGAGAAAAATAATTGAGATATAACCATCCTCTTTTGAGGAAGTAGTGCAACATCAAGTGTGGGTTGATGCCATGGTTGATGAGTATGACTCCATTATCAGAAACAATTCATGGGAAGTTGTCCCAAGACTAGTTGGGAAGTCAGTTGTAGGATCCAGGTGGGTCTACAAGGTGAAGCAAGTAGCGTATGGGAGTGTGGAGAAACACAAGTCTAGATTTGTTTGCTGAGGGTTCTCTCAGGTGGAGGGGATTCACTATGATGAGACTTTTGCACTAGTCACAAGGTACTCATTTATTAGATCTACCCTTTCAATCTCAATGCAAATGGGATGGAAGATACATCATATGGACGTAAAGACAACCTATCTCAATGGATTTATTGAGGAAGAAGTGTGCATTGATTATCCATAAGGTTTTGAGACCTTAGAGAGGGAATCACATGTGTGAAAACTCAATAGAGCATTGTATGGGCTAAAGCAAGCACATTGTGCCTGGTACACCAGAATTGACAACTATTTCACCAGGTTGGGATTCACCAAGAGTGAAGTGGATGCAAACCTATATCATATTATGGTTGATCATAGTATTTTTCTTATTTTACTTTATGTCAATGATCCAATACTGACATGTGATGAGAAACTCATAAAGTCTTGAAAAGAGGATATTGCAAGATAATTTGAGATGAAGGACATGGGGATCTTGCACTATTTTCATGTACTGGAAATATGGCAAAGAAATGGGGAGCTATTTGTATCTTAGGGAAATTATGCCAAGGAGATTCTAAGGAAGTTCCACGTGGATGCCAAAAAACTCATGGAGACTCCTCGAGTAGGAAACTAGAGAAAGGAGGATGCTACCTTAGGTGAAGTAGTGGATGCTCCTATTTATAGGTAGCTTGTGGGTTCACTCATGTATTTGGTGAAAACACGACCCGAGATATGCTACGCAGTTCACTAGCTGAGACAAGCTATTGTTAAGCCTACCAAGCTCTTTTGCAAGGCAGGGAAGCATGTGTTGAGATATCTTAGAGGCACTATAGAGTATGGATTATGGTACATAAAAATAGAGTGAGTGAAGCTTCAAGGCTTCACCAATGTAGATTGGGCAATGAGTCCATCTGATAGGAAGAGAAAATCAGGAGGCATCTTCATCATATGATCAACAAATATTTTTTGGTACAACATGAAACAAAGATGAGTTGCACTAAGTTCAACAAAGTCAGAGTACATGGCGACCAGTCATGCATCATGTAAAGTCATCTAGATGAGGAGGATACTTGTTGGTTTTTTTGGTAATCACATGGATCTGATGATGATACATTGTGATAACTAGAGTTGAATGAAACTCTTAGTTAGTTCAGTATCCCATGACAGGTCCAAGAAAATTGATATCTGGTATCACCATCTCAGATATTATGTTCAGAAGTGGATTATCCCATCAGAGGACATTCCCATGGAGGAGAAAGATGTAGAAATATTGATGAAGGCTGAAAATTCAAATTCCATAGAGGCAGGGTGGAGGTAGCAGATAATACATTTGGAGTTGAGAAGGAGTGTTGAAATGGCACCCCAAAGGGGGTGCCTCATTTAATTTTCCCTTAATTAAATTAGAAGAGAAATCTTAATTTCATATCATGACAACTTGCATTAGTTAACGGAGCCAGAATGACTCAGTTAGCTTAGGAAATTCAATTTCACGGTTAGAGAGTAGGCATGTAAAGTTCTCCCATGATTTAAGGGGGTTCATTTACAATTATTTGTGAGTTGTAATTACTTAATGCAATTAATTGAGTTAAAATAAGGTTAACTAGTTCTAAGTGATATATGAGCTAATGAGAGGTCAAGTGAGTTAAATATAATTTAATTCACAAGTAGTGATCAATCAATTAACTAATAATTCACTATAAATAGATGTTGCATGTCATTTCTAAGGAAGGCCTAATTGATACTGATGTTAAAGAGATGCTAACTATCAGTTTTATAATTATAAAATTGTACAGGTTAGTTATAGAGTCATGTGGAGGCCAAGGAAGCATTTCATAATCAATTAAAGAGAATTTCCTATGTAATAGGTCACCAATTCCTCCAAGAATTCGTGTGCAAGGCAAGCTGAGTAGGGGCTGAAAATTGGCTTAGTAATTGGTTGATTTTTCCTACATCAAAGTGAGACTGTTGGCAGAGTGCGGGAATTTCTCTAAGAGAGAAAGCTTTGTCTTGATTCATGATATTATATTTATACAATTAAAAATAGTGAGGCTTTAGGGAGTGTGCTTTCCCCAAATACATCTTGTGTCATGAAATTTCTTTTCTCTTTCTCTTACTTGATATGTGATTGCGTGATCTTTTTTTGTTTCCACAAATTGTAGAAGGATTTAGTATCTTGTTTTAGTACATTACAAGATCAGTTCAATTGAATCTTGTTGTTATATTTAATACAATTCTAAATTCCTTTATAATGTCACCTTCTTCTCTCATTCCTACAACCACTATTTTTCCCCATAGATGTAGTAGTCTTGATTATTGGAGTCCATCCTTTAATTTTTTATTAATCTAAATTCAATGGGGCCTCAAACGGTAATCTAAACCCTGCAAGTTTCAAAGTCATTTATATATATGACAAAGTAACTATTCTCAACATATATGTTGACTAAATCAAAATAAACAATTAAAATTCAACGGTTCTCTTTTATTTTTTTAGTAAGGTCTATAGGTAGCCATAAGAAACCATTACAGAAGTCTCATTATCCAAATGAAAAGAGAACAAGGACTAGAAAAACATAAAAAAAACAAAGAATTATTGCATGACACCTCTCCTTCTAATGTGTCATGTCGTGACAATTAGAATGGAGCTTGTAAAGAATTAAATATGTTCTCTTAGAACTACTAGTAATAATCCTTTCACATGTTAGAAGAATGAAAAAAAAGCTTGCAAATAGATTGTCCAATGAAGGAAATTATTTGGACAAGACTCCTCTTGACATGTAGTGGGCTGAGATATTAATGGAGACCTTAAGAAAGCAATGTTAGGACATTTACTTGGAGAACATTTCTTCCCCACACACGATGTCAAACTAAATTTTCAATGTTTTATGTTATGGGAAGTGGTGGCTAACATGAATGAAGGTTTAACTTCCTCACACTTAGCATGGTTACACCCATGGCTCATGGAAAAGGATTTATGATGGTTCTCATGTTAAAATTTGTCTAATATACTTGTTTGATGACCTCCTCCATGCTCAATTATTATTGCATGAGCTTTAACAGTGGTGACCTAACACTTATGGCAAAGAATATGGAGAATGTCTAGGAAACTCAATGCCAAGGTATTTGTGCTAGAAAATAAAGCTTCTAACTTGAAATTCTCCAACTTAGAATAGGACACAGCAACACCTTACACTATATAGGTGGATTTTCCATCAAGCTAAATGCCTATTATATTATTTTGTTTTTTAATATTAGGAGTAAGGATGCTAGTCATAGGATAGATATAACTCAGTTTTATAGCAAAATGCTAAATGCTATAGGGGTCTTTAGCATTTTTGAAAAAAAAATATCATGTGTTTCATTACTATGAAAAAAAAACAACTCTTTTATACTAATAATATGGTTTACCCAATGATAAACCAATAGTCACATAAATAACTCCCTATTACTATTTTTCTTTCTATTAATATGATTATTTTCAAATATATATATATATGGAAAAACAACATAGAACATCTCATATAATATTTTAACTTTCAAACTAAACAATAACAACACATTAAATAATAATTCCAATTAAACATAATACTTTTATAAAGCATTCAACTTAAATCCCTTTCACTTTGATCTTTATTCAACCACCACTTAAATAGTAGACATAAAATATTTTAAAAAAATAATCACATATTTAAAACAATTTCTAAAATATTTTACCCAAAATTCCTAAAATTGTACTTTAGAAACTAATCTCGATAAACAGAACATCTTCCATAAAATTTCTTGTTTAACCCTAATCATTCCATTTTAATCCCACTTACCACATGTAGAAAAAAAACCACCAACATAATTGGAAACACGCTTAAAAGATATTTTCCAACACCGCTTACAACTCCATCGCTATAAACCTACACATTATTGTTCCATAATACCCAAAAAAAATAAAATAAAAACACAACGAAATAAGTCTAACGGAACACCATTGACTTCACCTCTATAGCATATAACAGCATTGACTCCACCATAAGATCAGGAAGAAACAACGCTAGATACATAAGAAAAAGTAGACAAGTAGAATAATCAATGATATGAACTGAAATACATGGGTTGTTGCTGAGATAATGTTAATTCATTGCCTATGGATTTTTCTGAGATAATGTTAATTCATTGCAATTCGGGTGACATTGTTTCCCTACCACGCTAATGGTATCTAAAGGGCTGTAACACTAGTTCATTGGTCTCAGTCAGGCTAAAGGGCTGTATCTATCGTTAACATGAAGCATAAATTCAAAGCTCAAGTGTGCAGGTAATATGGTGCATTTAACTTACCACTCTAAGAAAGAAAGAAAAAAGATTTGTGAAGAATGCAATGGTAAGTATTTTAAAGAGTTGTAATTGTTTGGATGGTTGAATTTAGTTGATAGCGTAGAGAAATCATTTCTTTGGTTTGGGAAGAGAATGAAATATCTCAGCTCCACTCCGAATTTTTTTTATATTGATAGCTCAGTATCTTTGATATTATTTTAACTATACATGACTCCACTTCATCATATTCAATACTCTCTTAATTAATTTATATTACACCTTTCATATGATAATTTTAATTTCAATAATGAGTACATTATCGATGATTCTCTACATTTTGTAAACATATACTCATTTTACATATTAAAAAAACTCAGATTAGTGATGTTTCGTATCCAAAACTTAAATCTATTTTTTTTTTATTAAAATAATATTTATAAAAATATAAAATAATATTTATCTATATTTTCTCTCTAGCGATGACCCAAGAATTCTCCAAGAAAATATGATGTTTAGTTTTCAAGGAGTATTGAACAAGGTATGAAGTGTGTGATTATTCATTCTCAATGTTAGCTCCATCCTCTTTCAAAATTGTTTGCAAGGAGCGTTATGTTTCTTCAATATAGCTATTACCGCAAAAGAAATCTATTCTATAGGCCTCTCTAAGTTGATGATGATCAATAATCTATTTGAAAATTTTTATTCTTTGCTAAATTGTTACTATTGTTGTGACCCCAATAGCTATATATGTCTTCCTTGTGATCTTTGCAATCTTGTTAGTAACTCTGTGGATATAAATAAGGTAGTACTTACCACTATCTGCATAAGGGCCATGGGATTAAGTTTATTTTCAACGAATTATTTTTCCTTCTTGATGTCCATGTACTTATGTCCTATATTTTTGAAGATTGTAATTAGGTGTTTCTTCTCTTCATCAAAGTGATTAACATCATATATTATAAGGGCTCTAACAGAGTGTATTAAGCACACCAATGTTTAGAGCAAGATGATGATAATAATAAGCATAGAGGTAAATCTTTGTATGATTTTTCTTTGTGAAAACTCGATGCCCTAATGTAATATTTTCCTTTCTAGTAATAAGAACATCCAAGAATGGTATGCTCTTATTCTTTTAGTTTTCCATAGTAAACTTAATTTAATTCAAAATAGAATTTAGGTGATTTAAAAATTTATCGAGTTCTTCTTTACCATGGGTCCATTTGAAAATTGTGTCATCAACGATTCCTTCTAGCGTGTTTGTTTTAAAGGGTATGAATCTAGAGCTTTATTCTCAAATTTCTCCATGAATAAGTTGGCAACAATTGGTGAAATATGTGACCCCATTGCAACTTCTAAAATCTTCTCATAGCAGCTACCTTGGAAACTATAAAATGTAGAGCCAAGTTAGATCTCAGCTAGCTTGGCTATTTCTATATCAACAAATTCCTTGACAATTTGTAAGGATTCAATCAAAGGAATTTTGGTAAAATGTGACACTACATAAAAACTTACTAGTATGTCATTAGGTTCCACTCCTTCATTCTTGATAATTTTAACAAAATCACTCCGATATTTAATATTTTCAATATCATCCATCACTTTGAATTTATGTTTCATGTTAATGACACCCATTGATTTAGCACTTTCAATATCATCCATCACTTATGCATTAAAAGAAGGCTCCATACCATTATTAATGAAATTAATAGATGAAACATAATATTTTTACATTTCAAGAAGAATTATTTCCCATATAAATATCCTCATTGTTGGTTGTGGAATTTTCACATTTTCTCCATCCACATCTTCTTTTTCATTAATATGTTTTTCTTTCTTCCTACTTTCTATATATGGTTGAGTCTCCAATTGAATTTGTTGGTTTTGTTGTATTTTTCCTATTTCATTTCAATATCTATAATGTTTGATTTTATGATAGTGGATTCATCAAGCACTACATCTCTACTAATGATGATTGTGTGGGAAGTAGAATTCCATGATGTGTATCCCTTAACTACACCATGATAACCAATGAATATATACTTCTTTAACTTGGGGTCTAACTTGGAACAATGATTTTTAGGAATAAAAACATAAGCTTCATAACCAGAAAAATTTAAATTTGAGTAATCACAAAAATGAACTTTCTACATCTCTTCAAGAATCTTACAATATATTGCAATTTATGGTGATTCATTCACCAGGTATCAAGTTTTAGTGATTTCCTATAACCACAACTCTTGTTACAAATTAGCATTAATAAATTATCTCCTTCCTCTCTCTACAAGATTCATGTTCATGCGTTCTACCACATCATTTTTATAGGGAGTGTATATTGTGGTTTTACCCTTTGGATCATAACCCTCTTGTAATATTTTTCAAATTGTAAATATTTGAACTCAGCTCCATTATCTATTCTTGAATACTTGATTGAACTACTAGTCCTCTTTTAAACCAAATCTCTAAATTTATTAAATACATTAAACACATTAATTTTTATTTTGAGGACATCGACCCACATCTTCTAGACTATTTATCTATAAATGTTACAACTCTAAATGATCCTCCAAAAGAAACTATAGAGGATAGCCCCCGAACATTTAAATGGATTAATTTAGAATACATTTTCTTATATGATTACTTATTTAAACTTGTGTCTACATTACTTTTAAAAAACAAAATTCTTACGAAAAATCAATTTCAAGCATTTTAAACTAGGAAGTAAATTATGGTTTGTGAGTACCTTTTACCATTTATCACTCATATGACCAAGTCATTGAGGCCATAAATTATCAATTCATTTATTTACTCAAATACCACCATTTCCTCATTTATTTGAGCATTCCCTTGTAGCATATAATGGTTCCTAACATTTGTAACCTTCATAACCACTAAAACACCCTTGTACACCTTGAGTCCCCCAACTTGAAAAGTAAATTTGTAACCTCTAGAATCCAAGAATCCTATGGAAAATAACTAATTATTTTAGTTTAGATACTTCTTACCTCTATTAACATCCTTACAAAACCAACATTTCAATATTAATCTCCTAGCCCCAACAATATGACAATAAATATTGTTTCTAATAAGACCAATTCCACCATTAAAAAAAAGAAGAATAAATCCAACTCCCATATGGACAGATGTGACACTAGAACATAATAACCATTATTTATGGTATTTTAGGATATTATAAATATATTAAACTTCATCAAGTGCACATGGACTTGTTGTAACCAAATTTCCTTCTCTATGGAGTCTTCTTGGCTCTTGTAACAATATTTCTTGAGATGCCCTAAATTTATTTTAGTACCAACATTCTATTTCAAGATTTTCTCTTTTTTTTCTTAGACATTTTTGTACCTATCAAATTCTCCCCCTTTTCTTTGGATCAACCTCTAAGCACCATTTCTTTTCGTGTGAAGCTTTCTTTTGTAAATTTCCTCCACACCTTAAAATAAAATGCTCCCATAACAAAACAATGAAGAGTGTTAGATGTAATAAAGCTAATAAATATGAATAATTAATCCCAAGATTCAAAAAATGAACTTAATAATATGATTACCTTATTTTCATTATCAATTTTACATCCATACTAGTATACTAGCATATACGAGTATTGAAAATATTTTAATGATCAACAAATTTTGTACCTAGTATATTTGCCTCTTCAAGTAGATTTATTTTATTGAGGATTTTTTCATAAAAAGGCTTTCGAGTTACTCTATAAGTTGTATGTTTTTGTTTCCACTCCAACAATAGTGAAAGAACATAATTTTCTGACACAACCAAAGAGTGTTGAGAAGTTTTGTATCCAAATTTTCCTAGTCTTCATCAATCATACATAACTGTCTCTTTGTCTTATCCACCAACGCCTTGTTCATACCTTGTTGCACCATAAAATCATGCATCTTACACTTCCATATATCAAATATATTCTTCCCATTGAACTTATCCACCTTGATTTCTGCATTCAAAATATTTGACATTGACATTATACAAGAAGCCACCAAATTTAAAAAATAAAATATAAAAAATAAAAATAAAAATTGTTAATTTAAAATTTTGAATTTAAAACATACCTCCACTAAAAAAGGAATATGCTAGTTTTGCATTTTCCACTAGAGTTATAATCCACATATCCTCTATGTAGTGGAACTCTCTATATGGCTCATTCTAAAAGATTAGCTTAACCTCTACTTGGCTTCCTCATCGTCTCTAGTGAACAAGCAGATCTGAACCAAATGGAAAAAAAACTTCTGTGAATTCACCTCTATGTGGCCTTTATTATAATGGCATACACTTAAACTCCACCAAATTGTTCCCTGAACTCAAAGTAAACTCAACCTCCACTAGATCAAATCTCCTCCTCTATGTGCTCCAAGAAAATGGACAAAACCATCTATGACTTAGCCTCTGTCTAGCCTCCGATAGAATGATATATACTTAACGTCCACAAAATCACATCTAGAACTCAAATTGAACTTGGCCTCCACTAAATGTCAAAAAAATCCCCAAGACAGTGTTATGAATTCTAGCTCATGGGATTTGATCTTCCTATGAGACACACACTTATGGATTAAAACCTCTCATGCCCCCATTCACCTATGCTCTAATACCAAATATTTGAGAAATGAGCTACAAAAAAATAATTTGTGTGTCAAGGTGATTGAATAACATTCAACAAGATAAGAAAAAATTTATGTGGTAAAACCATCACAATATTTCAATGAAACACACACGAGGAAAGTAATTAATATTATTATTGTTCAATAAGAAATATTATAATATTCACACACTAAACTTATAAAACTATGCACAACACCTCTCATGCAGAGAAAATTTTAGCAGCTAAAATTCACAAATGGGCTAATCTTCCATGCTTTTTTCCGAAAAAATATTTATCAGTTTCCATTTTTTCCTAAAAATGATTAACTCAAATATTATAAGATAAAATAATTTTACCTTAAAATTCTCCAAATTTTTTTAGAGAATGTATCAATCATTAGAAATTTGAATAATTTTACAAAAATATGACCAAATATTTATAGTTTTCATGTTAAGGTCTAGTGAGATTCTCCAAGGTAACCACACTATGAGATAAATCTACATCCGCAAAAATTATCCTTCAGTTAATCTAAATGGATATATAATCATCTTAGAATTGTGACATGTGATACAAGAGTAGCTAGCAATATGTAAACTACCCTCACATATAAAATTGACCCTCTATATAAATCAATGTGTGTCATGCTTTCTATATAGTTCTGTATGTATGTAGTGTTTTTTTCTTTTTGTAATTGTCTTTATAATTGATTTTTATTTTTACAAGGTTATTTTGATATATATATATATATATATATATATATATATATATATATATTGTGAAAAAATTGTTTGTTTACTCCAATTTTAATAACTCCAATTTTTTTTTTATTACATTTTTTCTTATACATTTTTATTGTTTAAATTTGTATACTTATTATTTTCATTAATATTTTTTCTGAGAGGCGCTCTACAACCCAAGATAAAAGTAAGATGTTGTCTCGTAATATTACATTAAAATTTTTATTAAAGTATAAGTTGGTTAATTAAGGAATAATAAAATGTAATGAAACATATGTCGATTCAATTGAACTTTTTAATGTGTGTGCACGCACACACACATTGAGAATAATATTATCCATTGAAAAAGGTGAAATTGAGTGTGGGTATAAGTCAAGGGAAGAGTATAAAATGAATAGTCATTCAACAAAATAATATTAGTGTTGAAACTTCAATTCAGGTTGTTTCTTCTTCAGAAAATCGTAATCTATAATTTATAATATGTAATTTTATAATATGTAATTCATAATATGTAATTTTTACTTTGAATTACTAGAACCTAAATTGCAGTCACCTTCAACTCACTAATTCAATTGAAACCGACCTACTAAGCCATGTATTTAGAAAAAATCTTGATTCAACTGGAATAAAACCATTGCATTCCTTGTGTTTTTACGAAAATTAAAGAAGACAAATCTTTGTGACTGACTAATATTATGCTACTTTGTTCATCTTGCATGACTAGCGTTCCTCTTCCATTAAGAGTGGTTTAGTTACAATAACCATAAGGAGTGAAAAGAGAACTGTGGTTATATTAGCATAGCCCATAGTGTTGGAATGTGCTCACTACTGGAGGGAGGGGGTGAATCAGTAGTGTTAGGGTTTATTATATTTTTAATTTTTTTTCTCGATACACCCAAGGATTAGTAACCCATCATCAAAGCATAGATATACCATGTAAATTAACCATAAATCAACACATAAACACCATGAATAAAGACATGCACATAAGAGAACACAAGTGTTTCTGGTGAAAGCCATTCCAAGAGAAAAACACACTTTTTTTTTTGTACACTTCTTTAAATTTAAATTAATGAAAATTTTTGTTTACATAAATTTAGCTAACCTCCTCTAGAAATGACAAACTACCCCTATGTTCTATATTCTTGGCTACCACCAGATAGGAAGCATCTACTAACACAACTCTACAGGAAACCCATCTGTTGAAAGAAACCACTCCCAACAAGCCTCGTCCAACTACTCCTAGACAAGCTAGCTATAACATGATGGAGATACTAGTCCCAATATACTAATTTTTTCGTTACCACTAGTAAGGAGAAACTACCTAAGAAGATCTCTAGGGCCACTTTTCAGAATATTTTAAACTAGGACCCTCACTCATCAAAGAAAAAATCTCTACATCGCAAGCAGGATAGATCAACAACAACAAGTTTCTATACAAAATTCTCTCTCTATCAATGAATTTCTGCCACCTCTTCTCTCCTTTGAATACTGCTATATGCATAACAAAATTTGAATCCTGCAAAAAAAAAATTGGTATACAATTTTCATGTACAACTACCACGCACATCTCTAAATTCATCTAACCATTAGCTACAATGAAAATAAAATAATGACTTCCAAAATAAAAATTGCAAGATGATCCTTTTAATGAAAATTCATAACACCTCAGATTTTGTCTCTAAATTACAAATATACATTTCTTTTTAATGACGAATGGTGAAGGACAAAGAAATATAAAGTTTAATTACTCTATGATGAATCTTTCTAATTAAAATACATCACCAACGATATATGGAAAAGGTCCAAACATGGGGGCTATCATTCAAAGGGAGAAGAATGGAAAAGGACATAGAGGCAAGTTTGAAGTAAAAAATAATATTTTATTCTCAATTCCAAATCCTTTTTCTCATATTATCCTAAATTTTTTATTTTATTATATTATAATTTATTACTTTAGAGTGAATTTCCCATTGCAAGTTAGGGATAGGCAAATATAATCTGGATAGACAAATATAATCCTTAACTTTTAATTCATGTGGGGGGTTTTCCATTCATTTTTCCCTAAGGTAGTTAGGAGAGCATATGTTGTTAGTATGATTCTTTCGTCATAAAATATCACTTTAGCTATGCATATCAAGTAGCCCTAACATCAATTATGGCTGCAAAATATCCTTAAGTTTGTTGCATAAAATTAAATCTAAGCATAAAAGATATTAAGCAGATAAGATATAAAATGGCTCCATGCATCCAATGAACAAGACAAGAACAATGTATAAAAAGAATCTTATATTATATTAAAGAATGGGGCACCTGAGAGGAAAACAAGAAAGGTGTTTTCCAGTTCTCCTCAATGGGATGGGTTCTTGGAAGTCCTCAGTGTTTCAGATCTAAAATTCCTCTCTTTCGTTAATGTGGAAAACCCTAACAAACATGGAACTCAATGGGAGTTCAAAATGAAAACAAATGAAATTGGTGACCAAGAGTAGATCTAGTGTGATCTAATGCAATGGAGGTGACTAATGAATGGGGAAAACCATTCTATTTATAACAAAATATTGGGGTGTTCTAGAACTTGGTGCATGAATAAAATATTATTAATCACATTCTAGAATCACCCTTTAGGAATATTTTATTATATTTGTTGGAGGGAAAAAGGGTTTTTGACTTGGGTCAATTCCTTTATTTATAAATAACAAATAAATAAATGATTTATTTATTATTTAAGGGAGATGAGGGGAATATAATTAAATAAATAATGGTTTATTTGATTAATTAAAAATGATTTTGTCAAATTTAACTAGGAATAGTATTAAATAGTGATTTAAATAACTTATTCTTAGGAAATAATTAAATAAATAATGATTTATTTTTAATTGATTACCTTGTTGTGGGTTAAATATGACCAAGAAATGTAAACAAATGTGGTGAAAGCAATTTTACTTGGGGTAAAATTGGTCTTACATGGTGTACTTGGGTTCATCTAACGATAATGGGTTAGATGACCAAAAAATGGTGTAACAGATTGCCCCCCAACGTACGAGTGTTAGGAGCAAATCGTATGACCGAAGTACGTTGTAAGAACTGAATCACGAAACAGTAAGATAGAAATGAAAGAGAGGAATATAAGGTAATCTAAAGTGGTGGAGGACTAGACCCTGAGGAGACGAGACTTACAGGTGTGACAAGTCTCAAGTGTATGATGTGGTACCAATGTGAAAGGCGGCGGGGGAGGCATACCTATGCCCGCTGAGACAATAGTACAAAGAATAAGGCGCCCGGAAAACCACGGAACGCAATAGTAAAACCAGTGCTGGCCTAATCATGAGCCAGAAATCAAGAATGATGAATCCCACATATAGGCGATGCCTGGAATAATCGTCAGGACTTATACAATAATATGGTAGTACATGAGATATTAATACACCCAAATGCCCCCTACACACGGGGAAGGGCTTGCGAAATCGGACCGAAACGTGCAAATCGAAGAGGTGCTGCAAGCGACTAAGGTCGATATCATCAAATGAGAGGAGTTGCATCAAGTGTTGGAATGAAGGAGTCATCCGGGTATGTGGGGGGATACCTGCAGGGCCACCCCCTCCTGAGGGTTGAGACATCTCACACACACCCGGGTATCACCAATAGCTGTTGCTGCATCACTGAACCATCAAGTGTATAGATCACGATCAGGCTGAAAAGAGCTTGAACCAAGGTACACTGCCCCCTAGACCTGAATTTTGGATTAAATGAGCTGATGTCGACAGAATTCGGTCCACCATGGGTAAGGAAATAAGGGGACCCCAACTAAGGCACGAGAGAAAATAGTGGAGCGACGAACAGATGGACACTAATGATGATTAAATTAGGGATACTAAGTGGCGGATAGATGACTTCCCTGGTTAGAGAATAAAAAGCATGGATGGCTTGGCAGCGACTGACACAATATCATGAGGGATAGGAGACAATGGGACTGAGGGTCATACTATGCAACACGAGAGGTGTACCAAGTAATGAAGGGTGGATAACTATAGCAGGATACAAAGGGACGCGAGATAGACTCCGGGACTGATGATGACTCAACTCGGATGCTCAAAACAAGGGCAACTCGATGGTGCAGCCGTATAGTAAAGGTCTGATGGGGAACTATAAAAACATGAGTACAATAGGGTATCTCATGACAAAAATCAACATGAACAAAGACAAGTAAGGAGGAAAAGTGGTGCCCCAGGTACAAGTGTTGTAAGTGAAGAAATTCAATTTGGAGGAGAGATGAAAAGGGCCTTCATGGACAAAATGTGTCCTGGTGAAGTATCAGAACATAAAAAATTGACAGATACCCATTTGAGTGCTCGGTGAGAGTTTTCTAACGGTGCGGATGGTGTGTCAAACGGGGCTACGGTTTGGTCGCAACGGGCGAAATAAAAAACAGGGGTTTTCTTCTAATAGGGCGTTTTCCCTCCAAAATCATTCATTTGCTTGTGTAGTTGTGGTGAATGTGGGGAGGAGACAAGGCCCTAAATCTTGCGGTGATCGTAGCGGACAAACCGACCGTTGGAATTGCAATCCGTCAGTTGCACGTAAGAGGCCTAATCCTAAGCTTTTTTTTTTATGGATTGAAATTGTAGATTAGGATTTTAAATTCCAAGACTGCCCCTACTTCCTCATTACGGTCGGGTCACACTTTTTGGGGCAAAATCTGCAACCTGGGACGCAGGTTTTGGCCTGAAAGGTGCGACCTGGCCCAGGTTTGGCCCAAAAAGTGCGACCTGCTAGGTGTGGGAGGTTTCAGTGTTGTTATGGGCTGAAATATTGTTTTGGTGTAAGATAATACAGTTTTGTTGATATGGAGGCTGACAAAAATGATGTTTTTGTGCAGATATGGAAGATATACGAATAAAGTGGAGAGAGAGAGGCTTGGGTACACTAGAGACAGAGATCCAGGCGGATCAGGGTGTCCGTCATGCACTGGCTAGACATGGGGTTCTGAAATTTTTGGAGAAACCTTTGATGAGGGCTGGAGAGCCTTTGTTGGCCCATATTATCAGTTATTGGGATCCGGATCATGAGGCGTTTGTAGTGCAGGGGCACAGGATCGAGTTGACGGTCCAAGATTTGTATTTCTTGACTGGTCTCCCACCGTTGGGGATGGTGGGAAATACGTAGCCAGCGTTACCATGGGGGCGTAACATTATGGAGTTTGTTGAGCGACATTGTCGACTGAGTGTCCGAGTCAAGGGGACTCAGATATCCATTGGGGATCTAGAGAGGTTGGAGACCCGGGCAGTGGCCGCAGCAGTGTTGCGGATCTTGGGTAGTCAGGCGCTCCATCACATCACTGGAGGGCAGATGATGATTGTAGAGAGTGTGTTGGGTGGGACCTACTATGGGTGGGCCCAGATGATGTTGGTGTCGCTGAAACGACAGTTATCGCTATGTAAGCGGCAAGTGAATCATGATTTTGCGTATGGGACAGTATTGTGCTCTTTCTTCTTTGAGAATATCCCGACCTTACGACCTCATATACAGTTGCCTGATGGGGGCTCGAGAGAGCCCCAGATGCGTCGGTGGGGACGACTACTGAGTAGAGGAGGAGGAGGGGCGGTCGGGAGGGTGTTTCGACCAGAGTTCTTTGCCCATTGGGATCAGATGTCGTTATACATAGATGACTATCCCTATAGTGGGATGAGTTATTGGGGAGATCTGGACTTGCCACTGCCACTTGGTCGAGTATGGGGACCAGATGGTAAGTGACAAGCAACTAACCTGTTATGTTCCTTTTTATAGTTTGTGACTAGTATTCATGGTGATAATCCTTATATTGTTTGGGATGCAGATATAGCTCCGGTGAAACCAACCGGATATATGGGACGACCAGCAGCAGCAGGCGCTACAGGCACAAGTGGATCGAGGATAGGACAGAATGAAGATATGGCCGCACTGGTGGAGGAACTCTGTCGTAGATGTGAGGGGCTGCTGACCGGTGTGTCAGAGCATGGTTGGCAGGATTTAGACGACCGATACATAGAGCTGTGTATTGGGCTCCCCTCGGAATGGCGAGGGATCATGCGACGCATGGCGATGGCTGGGCAGACGGTGCGAGATCTACGAGCAGCGGGAGCAGAGCCGTTGGCTCGGGATCCTCCAGAGAGTGATTAGGTGTGGGGTAGGTGGTGCCCCCTAGTAGGGGCAAGTGGTGCCCCCCATTTTTGTAGTATTGGTTGTTGTAACATGCTATGGGCATGTCATATGTTTCAAAGTAGATGGACTTTAAAACACATGTTATATATATATATATACATATATATATATATATATACATATATACATATATATATATATATATATATATACATATATACATATATACATATATACATATATACATATATATATATATATATATATATATATATATATATATATATATGAGTTTTATGTGTATTTTGTGGATGCTATTGTCTTTTGTGTGATAAATGCCAGTCTAGAACATGATTTGCGATCTGATATATGTAGTGATTGTGACTTCGAGGGATGTGGTTGAATGAAATAAATCTAAATTTACGTATCAAAAGTCTCACCCGTAAATATTGTCTAAATAGGATAGGATTATGCACACGGTAGACGCCATTAAGTTGTAAGACAATAAGCAGGGAATATAAATAAACGTGTAGATGAAGGATGTGATGGGAGAGAGCGTCAGCTAAGAGACCATGAACTGCATCATATTCAGCCTGGTTATTGGTGGCGGTACCAATGCAGACCCCATTTGCAAGAACAAGGGAATGCACAGGGGTAAAGATGGCCTAGGTAGCTGAGGCGAGGTTGCGGGAATACCGACTTGCGCCATCGGCATAACCAATGTAACAAGTGGACGAGAGGGTGGAGGGAATAGCATCATGAGATAATAAAAGTGAGGAGGATCGGGAACTTATGTTGCGACGTACATCATAGATACGGATGGGAGTATCGGGGTTAGGTGAAGAGAGGGAAAGGTGAGGGAAACCACAAGATGCTGCAAAGCTACCTAGATCATCAGTCATGGAGGAAAGGCGCACATATGGGTCATCAGGGGAGATGACAGACGAGCAAGTAAAAATATGGTCGTAACAGGAAGAGCCCAAGAAGGGTGTTGAAGGGGGATCAGGTGAAACAGACGAAGTGGATACAGAGGGGATGTACTCCGAGGGTTGGGCGGATGATGATAGGTACAAGAGAGGAGCAGCATATTCGGACATCTTAACATCAGGGGGAGGGATGTTAATGGTAGCGGGGGGATCCTCAGGGAAACTTGACACATACTGAGCAAGGATGGGCGAGGCGGATTGATTCTGTTCCACTTCATACTCGCGAATGCCTCTAAAGAGGCGCGATAATGCGTGAGGTGAGGACAATGATGAGAATAATGGCCATGGACACCACATAAAGCACATGGTTTGTTGGTGCGAAGGGCCTTTAGGGTCTTGGTTATGGGGGCGGAGGAAACAGAGGTTTCCGGGGCTGACGATTCCGGGAACACGACTTTGACCATGGGTTGGATACGGGGCAACTCAGGAAAAGTATGGGTGGCGTGACAGACAGCATCACACAAAGCGCAAGGCTTGGTGGGTGGGGGGGAGTAGGATCGGGAGCAGAGGCTTTATCTTTGGGTGCCCCCCTGCGAGTTTTTCTTTTCTTACCCGTAGCAGTCTCAGCATGAGGAGGGTCGTGCGACGGGGCTAGAGGTACTGTAGCGGTGGGAGGAGCAACGGGAATTGGTTGAACTGGTGTCACAGCAATGTATAGTTTAGGGTGGCCGGAAGGGGTTTCGGTTGGAGGAGTAAGATACCATACCGGTATGCCCAAAGTTAAATTAGGTAGGGAAATGGTGGCCATGACAGGAACCAAATAGACGCCAGGGGAGGGCCAAGGAAAGGGATTTGATCGGCGGAGTAATGGCCAGGAGGGATGGTTCCTAAATGGGGGAGGCCGGAGGGAACCGAGGCGGGAGGATAAGGAGGTTCCGGGGTGTGAGGGGGAGGTGAAGGACCCGGGGGGAGAGTTTGAAACAGTTGAGGAGAAGGGCTAGGAGTAGGGTGAGTCAGATGAGGGGGAGGTTGCTGTCTAGCCAGAGAAAGTTGCGGGAGGGCAGCCTGAGACAATTGCATCATGCAAACGTTTTCCGAACTAGGATCAGAGATAGGAGGAGGGGGGGGACCGGGGAAGGTGCCAAGAAAAGAGGAGTCTTTGTAGACGCCAGGGGAGACACTGGTCAAAGAATCGACAATTTTCTTATTGGTGATAGTAGAAATGGTGGACTCAGGTGAGGTCTGAGATTTAGGTTCATGATACGACAACTGGTCAATGGTGACGATCTTTCCATTATGAGGGAAAAACATCTTGCGGTGGACTACGGATGGGAAGACAGACATGGAATAGGTGTAACTACGCCCCAAAAGGATGTTGTAGTCGAGAGGGGCATCGATAACTTCAATGTTGACATAGACAGTCTTACTGGAAAGGGTGATAGGGTAGTTACGAAAAAGACCAATGGGTTGGGAGGCATGGCCATCCCACGCATGGAGGGTGATGGTGGAAGGGGCCAACTCAGGGGATCCGAGTTGTTTCCAAACCGAAGCAGACATTATACAGGTAGATGCCCCTTCATTAATAATACAACGAGCGACATGGGCATTTCGGATTTTGACTGGGATTTGGAAAGCAACTGAAGGAGGAAGAGGGGGATGGTCAGACTGACGAGCATCGAAAACAATTAATAGGTCATTAGCAGAATCTACAACACCCATGGCAGATAGTAGAGCTTTCTTTTGAGAAGGACATGACTGGAGGAGTTCCAGTGTTGAAATGGCAGCTGGAGATTGTGCCAGATCATCTACTATGCTGTAGGAATGGGAAACCCGACCAGAGGCAGCATTTCGGCGTAATGGACCTTAGGAATTTTTGTGTGTACCTCAACTTTGGGTGGAGGGATTTGTAAGGGATCAGTGGGTGTCGATAGAGGCTCTGTAGAAGTTGAGGATGGGGACTCGGAGACAGACGGTACGGGAGGCGGGGAGTATTGACAAGACCGAGTTTGAAGGTTAAGGTCAACAGTGAGAGGTTGGTCAGAGGACATCATAAGAATCTGGTAATCGGAAGAACCAGAAGGAGAAGGTTGAGTGGATGCCGCAGCATGAGGGGATTGAGTAGCCACAAATCCTTGTTGAGGGAAAGGATCGGTAAACACAGTGGGCTGAGAGGTAGAAGTAATGGGGGGGACATGGGGAGAGGAGTGTTGTCCCCGAAT
Organism: Pinus albicaulis; assembly: GCA_034641835.2. NCBI lineage: Eukaryota > Viridiplantae > Streptophyta > Pinopsida > Pinales > Pinaceae > Pinus > Pinus albicaulis. The sequence continues at coordinate 361,615,834 of CM076577.1, forward strand.
GGTGGCCTGAGACTCCCATATCTGTCGCATCTGTGGTAATATGGGACAATCGTGAGTGTAGTGACCGAAAACAACGCAACATGAACAGGGCTTATTTGTACGAAGCGGCCTGTCCTGGTTAGGTTGGGAGCCCTGGGGCTGGGTAGCAGTGTTAGGATCAATACTAGAAGGATTGGGTCCATTATTACCAGAGGAAGATGGATTGCCTCTCCTCCGCCGTTGAGAAGGAGGAGGAGTAGTCGCACCGTGTTGAGCAAATACATGCCCTGGAGGGGGTAGTAAGTGCGGTTGTGGGGGTGGAGGAGGCAAGGTAGCGGGAGGTCCAAATGCTGGAGGAGCTGGGACAACAGGCTGTGGATAAGGGTAAGGGTGATAATAGGCAACATTGAGGTAAGCAGGAGAGTGGGAAAAAGGAGGAGGCATGCCAAAGCCTGGATACATGTTACCGGGATGGGGAAAGGTGTTGGAGGTGTTGGCCCCACTGGGAGGAAAACCATAGGGCATAAGAGGTGGATCAGAGGTATGAGACATGGCTCCGATGATACCGTCGACAGAGTGAGAGGTCTTGGAGGCGTTAGTGCCCCTGGGCTTGGGGATATTAGGAAGGACAATATAAACATGACCAGACTGGGCATAGATAAGGTCATATTTTAAGGCGATTTGAAGGGCGGCTTCTTCGGTTTGGGGGAAATGGGAGGCGACATATTTTCCAATGGGAGGTAAGAGAGAGTGAAGGAACCAATCCATGTAAACTCAATCTTCAAAGGGAGGAGCATAGCATAAGCTTCATCATCATCGCCACTCCTGGACATGAGCGGAGAGACGCGTTGAAGAGGATTGATGAAAGGAGGTCAATAGTTCAGTGCCAGTGTCGTATCAGAGAGGGAGCTGGAAATAAGACAAAAAGGCTTGGGCAATGCTTGCAAAAGTGGTATGGGAAGAGATGTCTTGATCAACATACAATTTGGATGCTTTGCCGGTAAGGGTGCGTTGGAATAAACAAAGACGAATGGAGTTATCGATGATGTTATTAGAGGAGCACCACATGTGGAAATATCGGATATGATTGGAGGGATCTTCACCAGCAAGGCCTTCGAACTTGGGAATGTCGCAGGGGAGCTTTGTTGGCATAGCAGGCCAACTGACATCGTGGCGGATAGGATCATTGATAAGCTGATTGAAGTCGAGGAGACTGAGGCTGGCCATATACGGAAGTAATGGGGCAGTCAAGGTAGGTCCCATAGTGGTTCCACTGGAAGCGGACCCAGCAGTAGAAATGGGGTTAGGGCTAGGTCCAGAACTAGACATGGTGGAGGTAAAGGGGGGAGAACCAGAAGGACGGCGAGAACCTGAACAATCAGAGGAAGAGTCGGAGTGCGGACTCAGGGGAGGACTTAATCGATGACGACGGGAAGGAGGAAGTCGACCAACCGGAAACTGAGGGTGAAGGCCAAGAAGTCGCCGAGATAAACGCCTTGGAGGCGCAATGATGACGGGAAGAAGAAAGACCGACAAGGGGAGCAAGGTGCAAAAGCAAGACACGACAAGGGCAAGGAGGTGCAGCGTCGATTAATTTTAGAGTCTCTGCCAGGTGGTGTTAACTAATCTCTTCTTCACGTAGGGTCAGTGTGTGGTGTGCGTTAATTTTAATTGATTAAACCAAGACGTTTGGAGAGTAAAAGAAAAAGTGTGCTGTGTAATGGAAAAGAAATCTGCAGTAAATAAGACTGAAAGAAAATAAAATTAGCAACTAAAAAAGGTAGCAATCAAACCTAAGAAGGTGGGTCTCTCAAAACTAGTCTAGAAGGGGCAGAGCACGCTAAAAAGAGATCAATAGATCTAAGGTCTGGAGGGACTGAGATCTAATGGAGAAATCTGCTACAAAGTGGTGTAGAAAGCAGCAAAGAGGCAGCGGCAAGGTTGCTGCTAGAAGATAGGAGATCAACTAAAAAGAGGGGGGTCAAAGAGGTGGCCCTAGAGATGAACCCTAACAAAGCAAAAGGCTGTGTATAGAAAGGGAAGAAAATCTGACTTGTGAGGATCTCGACAGGAGGTTATCAGATCTGAAATAAGGCTGAAACTTTCAGAAATTCAGATGTCTGAAAACAACAACAAACTCTCCCACAAAAAGTGGAGGGAACTAAAGCCCTAAGGGAAAAGAATCCCACTTAGGTGAGTGAAATAGATCAACAACAGGTCTGAACAGGTGGAGATAGAGGCTGGAAAACCCTAACAGAAGCTTCAGTGAAACCCACAAAAAGTGTTGGCAGATTGCAGAAAAAATTGCAGGTCGCGGGTTTGGGCCTGTTTTCAGGCCAGGTCACAGATTTAGGGAAGAAAAGTGCGACCTCAAGTCCAGGTCGCACTTTTTGGGCCGATAAGTGTGACCTGCAGATCTGGGTCTCGTGGCGGAAGATTTAAGAAAATTTTGTCGTCTCAGCAGTGGCTGATGTCGGTCACCTGCGCAAAAAGGCCAGAAACACACGGAAGTTAGAAATTTGAATGTTTGAGGGTTTTAGAGGGGAATACTAGCATAAAATGGGAAAAAATAGGAAAAATAAAAATGGAAGAGAAACCCTAGGGTCTGAAATAGTTGGATATGCAGGAAGATAGAAAACGATAGTGGTCGCAAAAGAAAACTCGTGTGGAGTCGCCAATTGTTAGTATGATTCTTTCGCCGTAAAATATCACTTTAGCTATGCATATCAAGTAGCCCTAACATCAAGTATGGCTGCAAAATATCCTTAAGTTTGCTGCATAAAATTAAATCTAAGCATAAAAGATATCAAGCAGATAAGATATAAAATGGCTCCATGCATCCAATGAACAAGACAAGAACAATGTATAAAAAGAATCTTATATTATATTAAAGAATGGGGCACCTGAGAGGAAAACAAGAAAGGTGTTTTCTAGTTCTCCTTAGTGGGATGGGTTCTTGGAAGTCCTCAGTGTTTCAGATCTAAAATTCCTCTCTTTGGTTAATGTGGAAAACCCTAACAAACATGGAACTCAATGGGAGTTCAAAATACAAACAAATGGAAATGGTGACCAAGAGTAGATCTAGTGTGATCTAATGCAATGGAGGTAACTAATGAATGGGGAAAACCATTCTATTTATAAGAAAATATTGGGGTGTTCTAGAACTTGGTGCATGAATAAAATATTATTAATCACATTCTAGAATCACCCTTTAGAAATATTTTATTATATATGTTGGAGGGAAAAGGGTTTTTGACTTGGGTCAATTCCTTTATTTATAAATAACAAATAAATAAATGATTTATTTATTATTTAAGGGAGATGAGGTTAATATAATTAAATAAATAATGGTTTATTTAATTATTTAAAAATGATTTAGTCAAATTTAACTAGGAATAGTATTTAAATAGTGATTTAAATAACTTATTCTTAGGAAATAATTAAATAAATAATGATTTATTTAATTGACTACCTTGTTTTGGGTTAAATATGACCAATAAATGTAAACAAATGTGGTGAAAGTGATTTTACTTGGGGTAAAATTGGTCTTACATGGTGTACTTGGGTTCATCTAACGATAATGAGTTAGATGACCAAAAAATGGTGTAACATATGTTACTGCAAATTGTAATAGAATGGGAAACGGTTGATATGAGAGTTATGTGGAAATTTTTCACATTTGGAAATTGGGTTGTGTGAGATGAATAGATCTAGGCATAGGCCATGTCATCCTTGTGGACTCATAGATTCATCTATAGGGTAATCTCATTTAAGAAATAATATAGGCATCAAAAATCCTATCATTGGCTAGAAATTCCATTGTATACAACCAATTGGCATTTAACTATGAAAAAAGTGTTAAGACTTATTTATGTTTACAATGAATTTATTGATGTTTATATTATTCATTAATAGGTTCTTTATCTACATCATAACTGTACACCTATAACATCAAACGAAATATTATATGTCCATGAGATTTCTTTTCATGTTGCATGCAATCATTCATTAATAAAGGGTGGGATTAATTGTTGCATTATATAAATAAAATAAATCATTTTTTTATAAGAAAATACCCATATCCTCAATGGTTGACAAAGGGTATTGGGTATTATACAAAATTGTACCTGAGCCAAGATTATAACACTGGGGAAGAATGGGAAAGAAACTAACTTTCAAAGGAAGAATTTACGGATTGATTGTGAAGTGTTGACAAAATATCTTAATGGGTAATAGAAATAATGCAAGTTGCAAAAATGTGTTTGATAGAATGTACCAAGGGTATAATTATGGAAATTTGAAAATTTGGAGTAAAATCATGAATCCTAGATGAAATAAAAGGATAATTCGCTTTTGGCATTGAACTTATTTGATAAAGGATAAAATATGGCCATGGAAGCTAATTATAGAGATTTTTTGTGATTTTGTGGAGGAAATTAGGAAAAACTGTGAAATGGGTGAAAATTTCCAATTCTGGATATGTATTCGAAATACGATATGGACTATACTAGTGATGTGGAATTATATTGGTGATATTGGCAAGCAATGTAACATGGAGGTGCAAGTTTGTTTCATGCAATCTTGCTTCTAGGAGTAAAGTTTCACTGGTAGTAGCCATGAGTGTAGCACACCCCATCTATTGAAATATATATATATATATAAAACCAAATTCAGAACTTGATACATAATTTCATTCCTATGGTCTCATTATTCTATTTAAGTCCCAATAATTTGGTCTACCTTAAATATATTGGGTTATCAAAATTATTTTTCTTTCAATCACCTTAAACCTATTTTATGACATAACCATCACCTTTTGCTTGTTGAAATATTTCCAACAATATAAATTTCAGCCAATTCTATGATATAGGCACAAATTTATGACCATCAAAATATTTACTCTTCTTAGTACCACATAAACATCCATACTATTGAGACATGGCCATCCTTTGCACACATTTCATTGCTATATATTTCCATGTCATCTTAACACATGGCTAACATGTGGTGGAGGGTGCACCACATGCCACTATTGCATTGTGCCACATCCACATGCTTTGCACCTCATTAGGCCATGTCATATCAAAATCTAGGACTTTTTCTCCATGGTATTTTCTTGTTTCTCCAAATTCATCTAGATCCAAATAATATACTCAATCAAACAATAAAACTTTTGGATATCTAGAGCTCCAAATATTTAAAATTCAGTCATCTATAATTTTTGTAAAATACAATTTGTGAAAAGTAAACTCACGAAGCTCTATAATTATGAAGTTAGATGACAGAGACATGAATAAAATGAGCATGATTCTCCAAACATTTGTGTACTTTCCACACTAAGTGAAACAATATAGACACATTGGTTAGCACATAAATGTAACTTAAAACTTGAATGTTAAATAATTTAATAAAAAAGTATCCAAACAAACTAATCAAACACATGGGAATATATCTACTAATATCATACATGCATTGAATTTATATCATGCACCTTAGCGCTCTACTCTTCTCAATAATTGACTCCATAAATTATTATTTATTGTCATATTTTTGAACCAACTCAATTAAAATGATCTATTATGTCTATTATTTCATTGGCCAACTATCCATATTCCAAAACTCTTCATGTACCTTAGTTAACTCTTCAACTTCTATCGATTTCATTAGCTTCCTTTAAAACTATTCACATACATCCATTCTTCAATTATACACTATTTTTTTTCATAAATATATGTGTATTTCTCATTTATTACGCCTTAAGGCATTACTCTTTGAAAACAACTCCCCGAGTTGCCACGGTGTACTTGCTTGTACCATCAGATGAAATGTTAGACGATTGAAAATTTTTAGACCATTCATCCACAACCTCCTTCATTAGATAACTACCTAAATAACTCTCTAACCCCTACTAATATCTCTTTTTTGAAAAGACCTACAACCTCTAATACCATAATACAGGGTCTACTCAACCCAAAATCTTCAATTCCTACGTGTTTGGAAAATTCTTTGAGTTAGGCAAGTTGCTAAATATGAAAATGTTGGTGTGTATGGAGGCCTACAAGGGGGTTGAGTGTCGCCAAGGTGCCCATATATAGGATTCAAGTAGAATACCATGACTTGTGATGGGCGGTTTGTTATATTTTCTATGAAAATATTTTGAGCGTGATAACTTTTAATTCTCATAATTAATTTTCACGGGTATATACAGATATGTTCATGAATGCTCACATGGTAATTATTTCTATTAACTACAAATTTCATAATAGTAGATTTAAGTATGATTAGGGTCACTTTGAAATTTGGTCTGCATAGCCCAAAATATTTTTAAATGAGCTGTGAAATATGAAAATGTTGGTGTGCTTAGAGGCCCAGAGGGGGCGGTTCAAGAATAGCGGATCAGAGGGAAGAATGATTGAAGGCATGCCACACACATGAAAAGAAAAACAAGCAGTAGCTTCCCACTAAGGTGTATCATTTAATTATTATTGAGTCATTGATGGGCGGTTTGTTACATTTTTTATGAAAGGAAATCACATTCCGTTGGGTTTTCCTTTTATCTTTTACAGACTTTGCATATATGCAATAAAATAAATTATAAATGTCCTTTATGTTATTTAATATGGATATGAAATATTTGATGTATGCCTAATATTAAATATTTTTGGTTATATATATATATATATATTACATATCAATGGAACATAAAAAAAAAAAAAATTATATATATGGTAATATTATTAATATTATATACATATATGCTATTTATGAACTCCATATTAAATAATTGAATAAATTTCATATTAATATTATATTTACTTATTATCTACGTGTTTTATGTAATTTTTTTATATTAAGTAATTTTTTTAAACTTTTCATTAGTTCATTTTGTGTAATTTTTATATAAAATAAAAATAAAAATTGAAGTAATTTATTAATAATCAATATTACTTTTTCTTGACATTTCATTTTTTAATTTATTAATATAACTATTATTTTATTATTTTTAAATATATATAACAATTTAATACAATAATAAAACTTTTATTTATTATAAAAGGTATTTAATTTAAAACTAAAATGATCTTGTAACCCAAAACTTGCTTACTATAAAATCCAGCGAAAAAACAAAACAACTCGTTTTTATCAGATATCATGCAATGGCAATTTTATTCATTGTTTTTCATTTTTTACAACACTTTATCTTAGCAAGATCTAATTTACCTTTTTCTTAAAATGTTTTGCAAAACTTTTCAACTTTGTAATAAGTTTTTAATTTTATATTACTGTAGTGTTTTTTTTTTTTCACTTTTGACAACATTTTATCCCAATTAAAACATGATACTACCCATTCGCTTAACAAAATAGAAGTCGCTATTTTCTTAATATTTTTTTTATTTTCCAAGTTAATTTTTCAAACTTTGCCATAATTTTTTTAATTTTATATTAGTGTACTCTAATTAATAAATAAGATGGTCTTTTTTTTTATTTCTTTCTAGTAAATTATGTTAAAATCTACTATATATTTTAAAAATAATAAGATTAAACTTTTTTATTTACAAATTTCGAGTGTCCTAGGTTATTTCAAGGTGTTGAATCCATTTATGTATTCAAAATCAAATTTTGAATAACAAGAAATCAAAATCTCATCCAAATTCGTATCATGAAATTATGGAGAAAAAGACCATTTAATTATGGAGAAAAATATCATTCTGTCTATTAGTTAAAGTGGTGCTCGCCTTTTATATTTAAGCTTTGAATTTGATTATGATTTAAGCTTTGATTTTTATTATGACTTAACTTTTTACTAGTATTTCATTACTTTTTATGCCATTTAATTATGGAGAAAAATATCATTTTTTCTATTAGTTAAAGTGCTTGCCTATTTAAGCTTTTAATTTTATTATGATTTAAGCTTTGAGTTTGATTATGACTTCACTTTTTGTTGCTATTTCATTACTTTTTATGTTTGGTGTTCCTTTGGGAAGAACTCTCTGCTCGGACATTGTGTGCCTTCATGAGCCATTTTTGGATCAATGGAAGGTAATTACATTCATTAGTGGTTGCGAAACTTCTTCATTTACTTTTCCCTAACTCACTTACTCACCATTAATTTTTATTTTTTGGCTTCACAACATAGACAATTCAAATAAATGATGCATGATATGTAAAAGGAAATGTAAAAGGGTTGAGCAGGGGTTTGAAATTTATAGACCTTGGCAATGACCTCAGCATGAATTTTTGAAGCAGACATAAAAAAATGAGGATGCAACATTCAGTGTCAATTTTGAAGTTCATTATTAAAACTCTAATTTTTATTTTGTAGTCATCTATGCAAAGACAATATTTGGGAGAATCTTCTTATAGGTGATGCCAGGGTAAGTTTGTTGCTAATGTAGTCAAAATTTGCATTCTCGTCTTTTGAAATAGATCAAATTTACCAAAATTTAGCACACTCATAATGAATATGTTTTCCATGGCAAGGACATTTTTGACGATTTTCATTGGATTTGTTGGACTCCATTTCAAATCTATAATAATAGGAATTTTTATTATGTTTGGGATTTGGTTGCTAGGAAAATTCCCTGTAATCACATTTATCATTTAGACTATATGTTTCCCTCGGTGTCTCTAGATAACCCGTGCCCTATGTGTTGGCATGAGATGTTTATTGAGGATCGAGAATACGATTGGGCATGAGAAACAAAAGACCATGGCATAAGAGGAGGAGGTGCTGACTTGGCCATTGGGTTGAGCATATGGAGGCTTTTATATGGAGGGTTTGTTGTGGGAAAGTTTTTTGGTGGAAGGCATGGTATTGCAAGACATGGGTATGTAATGAATACACATGGCATTGGAGTTATTAGTCTAGATACAGGAAGCATGAGAGTTAACTCGTCAAGAAGAGAAAACGGACCCATACGGTCTTCTGATGGTGAGAATAACCAGGGTAGGTGCAATCATTTTTCATTTCTCTGGCCTTTGTGCTCATGTAACTCAAATTTAAAATCTCAGATTGCCCAAGAATGTGAGGGTAAGTTTGCTTTTGTTGTTGTAAAAAAATTCTTTTTCGCTTTCTGAAACAATCCATAGTTACAAAATTTCAACACACCCACAACAAATGTGTTTTCCATGTTAAGGGTATTTTTTTTGTCGCTTTTAATTATACTTGTTGGATTCCATTTCAAATTTTTATTAATCGGAATTTTTATTATGTTTGGGATTTTGTTGCTAGGGAAATGCCCTGTAGTTACATTTATCATTCATAATGTATTTTTCCCTAGTTGTCTCAACATAATTCATGCCCTATGTGCCAACATGAGATTCCCATTGATGATCCACAACAAATGTGTTTTCTATGTCAAGGGTATTTATTTTTTCACTTTTCATTGTACTTGTTGGACTCCCTCTCAAATCTGTATTAATAGGACTTTTTATTATGTTTGGGATTTTTTTGCTATTGAAATGCCCTATAATTACATTTATCATTCAGACTGTATTTTTCCCTAGTTGTCTCAACATAATTCATGCCATGTGTGCCGCCATGAGATGCCCAATGAGGATCCAGAATATGATTTGGCTTGAGCAAGGGACACTTTGAAATGCCCACTCTTGGATCGTTGAAGAATATGTAAACTTAATCACTTCTGGCGTCATTGAATTGTGCATTTTAAACTTTATTTGGGTGGGGACCTTTCAAGGATTTGGGTATATGTCTAACATAATTTTAACTATCAAATTCCCACTTCAAAGAGTTAAGGTTCAATTTTTAATCGTATTTAACTCTAAAATACCCATTTAAAGAATGAATTTGGCTCTGAAATACCCATTTCAGTTTGTCTTTGAAAAACCCACTTAAAGAAAGACTTTATCTACAAAATACATATATTATCTTAGAGATAAGCATACTAGATTATTTCCTTGTTTATTTTCTATCTTATAGAGATATTTCCTTCCAAAAACAATTATCTCCTTGCAGATAAATATTTCTAACAATAGACAAAAAGGTCATTGCTCTATCTAGAGACTTTATTTTCCTTGTCCTCGGTTGTAACTTATCAGTAATTATTATGTTGTTATATGGTTTTCAGTCAATATTTTTATCACAATGGAAATTGGAAAGTCAAAAATTTGTATTTCAGCCTTAGTTTTTTGCATGGAACAATGTTGTAGAGTTTATTTCTTAGATACCAACATGTAGGATCGTTTCCTTGTTTATTTTATGTCATATAGAAATATTTCCTTCCAGAAAAAAGGTATCTCCTTGCATAAAAATATTTTTAACAGTAGATAGAAATGTCAATGCTTTATCTGGAGGCTTTATCTTACTTGGTCTGGGTTGTAACTTATTGGTAATTATGAAATTTTATCTTGACATTCAAAGTTGGCAAAGATCACGGTTTAAATGTAAATTTTATGTGTTTCCATGTTTTGAAGTCAATATTGTTATCACAATGGATTGGAAAGTCACATATTTGTACTTTAGCCTTAGTTTTCTACATGGAGCAATGATGTAGAGTGTTTTTCTTAGAGATTAGTAGACATGATAGTTTCCTTGTTTATTTTTTTCTTTTAAAAATATGTCCTTCCACAACATATCAAATATAACATATATCACATCTTTTTTTTCTATCTTACTCTTTCTTATGGTACTGCCTTAAGGCATTTCCTTTGCAACATGTATTCCAATTGCTAGTTATTCTTATATTTATACTATTTTTAAATCACCATATTATTACATTTAAATGTTAAATAATTAAAAAAAAATAAAACAAAAAATAATTAAATAAAACTTAAAAAATATATATCCACTCGTTCTCATTATTCAAAGCATATAGTAAATATATTAAATATACATTAAATTTATAATACATATATTAAATATACATTGAATTTATAATACATACATTAAATTTATATCACGAACCTTAACATCAACTCCATAATTTAGTTTTCTTACACTACCTCCATTCTAACTCAACTCAAATGACAAATACTTTATTAATTTTTCCAATAATTGGCCATCCATCTTTCCAAATCTTTATCTATCTCTATCTCTTCTTCAACTCCTATTTAACACTTTGACTTCATTACAAACTCTTCACATATGTTCGACAACTCAAGTATGGATTATAATATTTCTGTAATAAACAAATATATATATTTCCTATTTATATTTTTGTTAATAATTTATAGCACCATATTCAATGAACGTGAACCTAAACAAGGTTAAACATTATTACCATCACTCTGTTTTTATTTTAACGCTATAATATGATGAAATGCAATTTAAATTTGGATTCCTCCATAACTACTTACAATTCAAAAGATTCTAAACTAATTTTAGCATATTTATTTATTGTGATTTTTACATTTTAATGTTAGTTAAATTAATTAAACGACCTTTTTATTTTTAATTTTAGTTTTATTTTAATTAAATAATCAATATATTTTCTACATTTATAATAATTTTTAAATTTGTTTGTATAATAAGAAATTGTAATTAATTTTAATTAAGAATGAGACCATGATTAAATTATTTATCGTTAATATAATATATAGTTATTTTTTATTATTTATATTTAGTAAAAACAAATATCTTACTTAATTATTTATATAGGTATTTGTAATAGTTGCAAAAGCATTAGCAGTTAAATTTAATGATATATGAAATAGAAAGTGCTCCAAAAATAACCAAATCTTCTTGCTCCAAGGTTGCAAGAATATCGCTTTACATATTAACGTCGCAGTCCCAAACACATATAAGATTAAATTCAATGACATCAAGATATTCTGTTTCAAAATTAACTAGAAGAATATGTTTTTGACAATGTTGTTGAAAATTTGATTAATTTCATGAGAAGATGTACCTTTTAGAAATCCTCCTACATAGGTTGCTCTAATCTATGCCTATGAATTACTAAGAATCACTCCCCAAATGCAAGATATCATTGCTTAGGTTTCCGTGTGAGGTTTCTTTGGAAAAAACAACGTAAATAAACTTACAAAACATGAATTTGTAAGACCTAAAACAGTATCCAAAAGCTAGCCACCAACTCCACCCTACTAATACTTGGGCACTTCTCTTGAAAGTGTCGTACATTGTCATGATGCATAGAAGTTGTCAGCAACATTCCTTGAGGAGGTATATTATTAAAACTAATCACATAGAAGATGGAAAAGAAGATGCTATATTACAAGCCAAGTCTTTTGACTCGAAATTCTACATTTAAAAAAATAATAATAAGATTTCATGATTCCATATGTGTTTTCTAAATTCCACTCTAAATTAAATTAAGACTTTATTGCTTTGAACTATGATTAAAATGGGTTCTAAATGTCTCCAAAACCATAGACATTTTAAACAAAATAATTGAACTCAATACTTTCTTAACTTATCTTTATAAAATCCTACTTAATTCACAAAGATCTGCCTCGTCAAAATTTCAACACTCGCATGGAAGGGAATCACATGTTAGGGTTTCGATATTTTGAAACAATGATTTTCACGAGATATTGCATCTAAGGATAATACTCACGAGTATGCTACTCCATGAAGTTTCCTTTGGTCGGACAAGAAAGTGAGTTTCAAACATTTAATCTTTATTCTCACGAAATTAAATCGATGTCCCTTCATTCCCTGTCTTTCGACCTCATCAAAACAAACCTACCTCCGGTCTCAAGACTCACGCGTTGCTTCTTCTTTTCTTTGTTAGGTTAGGTTATGATTTGAGATATTAAAAGTTAAGAAATAATAATTTACCTATTGTAGATAACTTTGTTAGTGTAGATAAGTTGGTTTGAGTGATGCTTAGTTTTTATGAAGTTTTAAATTCAAATGTTACGAGAGATTGAAGATGGATGTCATTTTTTAATGAGTTAAATTATCTTAAAATTACTTGAATTTCACACCATTTTAATGATACCATCTTATTATAAGTACATTGTCTTACCATCTAATCAATGAGCCAATCCTAATCAATACTTAAACTAGTTAAAAAACAAAAACAAAAATAAAAATAAAAATTAGAAATAAAATGAACCATGTGAAGGGTAAAAGAGAATTCCTCTTTAAATCATTGTTTGAATGATTAAAGGAGAAGTAAATCTTTCCTTGCATCATTGTTTAGATGATTATTATAAAGAAACAATTCTAGATGTCAAATCATTTATTGATATATTTTTAGATATTTTTGTTTTATTATTATTTTTAATATCTTTTAATGATATATAAAGTTAATGTTTTATTTTTCTATTTAATATTGTTTTTTCATATATATAAAGGAAAATAAAATGTCATAAATAAAATAAAATTAGATATAAAATTATATTTATTAAATATTATTTCAATATATTTTTTTATGTTAATTTCATAAGATTTGTTTTCAAATAGTTTTCATTTTGTATCTCAGGTAAGCATCATTACAATTATGAGTGGTATTTCGTTTGGTCAATTCAGTAGTAATCATTTGGTTTGGTTTTAGGTATCATACTTAGGAATAATCACATTACATCTATATTGGAATTAAGTTTGTAGGAGTTTGTTATTGTATTCATTTGGAATCTTCATGTCATTTGACTTTCGAAAAACTTGATTCCTTTAGTTTTATATTTGTTGTTACTGGATGTGATGCTTTTGTTTGATTATTGATCAATAATGTGCACACACAAGTTTTCATCATGTCACTCTTTGGGTTTATTGGCACTAAATATTTGATCCCTAACAATGTATTGTTTGAGCTTATTTGAAACTAGTTTCATAGAGAATTTAATATAGATTTGTTGTCCACCCATTTGCTAGGATATTGAAAAAATTATTTATGCAAATATTACGTATTCTCCCATTGTGATATTCCAAAACTCAACCATGATGCAGGCTTAACAATGTATCATAATAGTTCAAAAATAGACTTACATATCTTAAAAAGGCTTAGAGTTTTAATTTTATGTTTCTCAAAAGTTATTATTTATGTATCTTGATGAGATTTTTTTCATTTACACCCTTACAAGAAATATAATAAATAAACTTGAATATTTGGAATATAATTGCTTGCTACATTGACATTTGCGTGGATGTATATTTTAATGTTTTGTGTATTATTTATACCGTTGAGTTTCTCATTAGTCTAAGTTAAATTGTATTTTTTCGTGACTAAGTGCAAAATGGCCTAGAATCTAATAAATTTGGTGCTATTGGAAGGTAACTTGCCAACACTCATTAATCTACAATTTTTACACTTGTAACTTGAGCTTAAGAAAATCTATAGATAAGACCCCAGCCAACCATTGCAAATATTGTATTGAATATTATAATCACACCACTAATAATAACGAACTAAACTCCAACAAGGGACATAAACTTGTTGGCCTTCGATGAAAATTAATACCTTTGGGACATTTTTATACTGAACTTGATGTAACAACCATATATGTAAACATTGTAGACCTCATAGCTATATATATATATATATATATATATATATATATTTACTTCCTAAAGCATGATAGAATCATGGTTCAAGTTGTTTTTTATTCCTTGTCCAAGCTCAAGTGGCCTTTAGAAGATAGTAATTTGTCAAATTTTTTTAATTTTACCATATTTTTCATATGTTAATTTGGGGTTTTCTATCCAAAGCTGTAAGAAAAGGGTTTTAGGAGTTAGATATCTACTAATGAATTTTGTAAATTGATTACAAGTTGATTCTTATAATGATGTCATACTTGAATGTGTGGAATCCATCACTAATGTTCATGTGTAATGATGAAGCTAGATGGTGCAATAGGGAATGTGAAGAGCTTTAATCTCCAAAATCTTCATACTTCACAAACAAAGGGAAATGACTAGTGCACATAGGTTGAAACAACTATACAATTTATAACTTAAATGTTAAATAGTTCATAGGCAATGCTCAAAACCAGATCACACTATGGGGTCTCTACTCAATGAGCATGCAACATAGCATGTGTGTACCTCTAATTTTACTAGATATTGATAAATAACTCCAAAATATTATTTTGTTCAAACATCTGCCAAATACATATTTCCACTAAAAGAAACCCCTATTTTTACTAGATATCTTATATTTTTACCAAATAATCATTTTTACATAAACTAGTCATAAGTGGATAGTATATATATAATTTTCATCAAATACATTTTTTTTTTAATTCATGAAAAATACCATATTTTATTAACATTTACATTTATAGAAAGTCTTCATAGTGTTTATTTTGAGAAAATTTCAAGTATTAAGTAGAATTTTCATTTATAAATATGTACAATTTTAGTAATTTTTGTTTATAATTATGCTTATATAAAATATTACAATTTGGTTCTGAGTTAAAATAATGTTTTATGATATTTTATTTTTTTATAAGATTAAATTATAATTAGGAAAATAGTATTGAAATTCATGTCCTAGATTAAAGTTAAATATTAGTAAACGTAATATTATTTGTAAATGTAATATAAACTAACCTAAAACTATTTTTAATTGGTTAAGAGTTTGTTTTCTTTTAAGTCAAAATTCAAAAACAAAATATATTTGGTAAGTGTAAATCTCTACTTGTTATAATTTTCATTGAATAAGAATGATAAATTGGTCAACAAATTTGAATAATAATTTATAATAAATTTTTCCTTGAGTGAAAAATTAAATACTTGTGAGAGTGGATTATTTGGCACGTCTCCTAACAGGGAAGAAGAGGATGGTTCCATTGTGAAAACATTAGACAGAAGCAGAATCTGTTAACATTTAGTTATATACATCTATAAACATAATTATTTCTTTTAAAAATATACACATCATGATAGTTCAACATAATAATAGAATATAATTGTACATAAACATCATGAACTATTAAAAAAAATTAACATTTTCCAAAATATCATTTGCATTAACAAAACTTGAACCTTGGATCATGATATTATCAAAATTTTCATTCAACATGCGTGTAAACTGTAAATGGTGAACATATGATACATTTATGTTATAATAGCACATATAGACAAACATGTATATAGATATATAAATCACAAATTACATTAAAATATCCACCATAATCATTAACACATACCAATCCCACACCCTCTTCCTCGTGAAGAATTAAGTCCTACCAACCATTACGACAATGCTTTTCATATGTTCTAAACTTTTCAATACTCATGTTGTCTATCTTACCATCTGTATTATACAAAAAATTAGCACGTGCATTATCTCGTGCTCTTTGTCGATTTAGACCAATACCAATTCCACCAAGTCCAATCTGAACATTATCTATGATGACATCCCCTTCTTCTCGATTAATTTGAGAAGTCACATCCATATATAACCACAAAGTTTCCACACGAGGAGGTTGGCTTACCAAAGGTGGCTCAAGGCAAGGCAAATCAGTATCATGCTTAGTGCCCTTACGATCAGATAATCGACCTTTCCTAGGAAAAAAAATCATAAGAAAGATCATTATAATTGGGTTTCATTCCTTGAAATAATTCTGCATAAAATAATTTTGCAAAATAAATAGGAACCTCGTCATTCCATGGTAGTCTTCCATAGGCTGCAAGGCACTTATCATACAAATGGCACGCTATATTAGGCTGCTTGAAATATTTCACCTTCAACATCTTTCTTTTTGGCCCTTCTTTTAAATTAAACATATATTTTTCCATTTATTTTGTAAACATTTTTTAACATCATCCCATGTATCAAGACCCATTAATGCTTCCTTTATTTTCCTCATCACTTCTACAAAAGTATCAGTGGTTGGACCAAGCTTTTTTTAAACACCTACAAGTGTGTTTAGAGAGTGCATAACTATTTGTAATCTTTTTCGACTCATTGCAGGGAGTTTCAAAGACACAAGATATTTCCTCAATTTTGAATAAATATGTTCGCACTTTTGTAATGTGAATTTTTTGATGTTTGTATCCCAAGGTACATAATCTAGAATTTCATATGGATAATTCATGGTTGGTGTATAGCCTTTTTCTTGAATTACATGATCTAGCTCTGTCTTTTTCGAGCAACATTTTCACCCTCTACATCAATATATAAAATTATGTATAAATAAAAAACATGTGAACAAATTTGTTTTTTAACCATAAAAAATATACATATAAATAATTTAACAAATTAATAATTGAATGGTAATAATATTCAGATCGATGGCCACCTCGATATGGCTAAGAAACATCATGCCCACCCAAAGATGGTTGAGAACCAACATGACCACCCATTGATTTTCCACCAAGGGAATGTGTACCACCACCATCATGTGGTTGGCCACCACCTATTGATTGGACACCAAGGGAATGTGTACAACCACCACCACCCTCACGCGACTAGAGCAAAGCTTCATTAAAAAAATATGAATTTCTAATCAATTCAAATATACATACATGTACATACATACATATGATTGAATATATTTCGTGAACCATACCATGATTGTGTGAACCATGGCTAGGCTCCATTGATTGAGTAGATATTATTTTCCTCCGAACTCCTAAAAAATGAAATTTATTAAAAATTAATTTAACTCAATAAATTGATAAAAAAATCAATTCCATATGTATAAATGTATGTATGGGGATAAGATTATATATTCAGTAAAAAATCAATTCTATATGTATACATGTATGTATGGGGATAATATTATATATTCAAATGTGATTTTAAAACTTGCACATTTAATATAAATACCATGAACACAATGGCATCCCCCGATCGATGATCACCCTCTCTCACAGATACATGGGACTCTATTGATGTTCACCTCGAAGAATCACGTGGAAAATGTTCATCTTCCATGCTATATATATGGATATCTACAAATACATAGATACACATTATTTTTAAAGCCTCGAAGAATCACATGGAAAATAGTCATCCATGATATATATATGCATTTTTACAAATACATAGATACATGATGTTTAAAAGGTTACCTCATGCATTTACAATTATTTTTAAAATTACTATTTAAAATTTTTTCAAAAGAATTGAAAATATTTATGTAATTTACATGATATATATATGGATATCTATAGATATATAGATATACATGATGTTTACAGCCTCGAAGAATCACATGGAAAAGTATCATCGATGATATATGTGTATATCTACAAATACATAGATACAAGATATTTAAAAAATTACCTCATGCATTTACAATTATTTTTAAAATTACTATTTAAAAAAGTTTAAAAAAAATCAAAAAATTGATGTAATTTACACAAATGTCGAAGCATAACTTGAACACAAATTATGTAAAAAAAAAAAAAAAAATCAAAGCAGAAATTGCTGTGTAAAATTCACTTGACTATTTAAACAAAAAATTATTGAAGTCGTGCACATTTTGAAAATTAAATACATTTTTTTATAAAACATGAAGTTCACCAAGTTGTGCTTACATCAAGGAAAATTTTAGGGGCTAATATTTGCAGATGGTCTGATTTTCCATGCATTTTTGAAAAAAAAAATATTTGCCAATTCCGATTTTGTCCTAAAAAATATTCGCCTAAATTTTATAATAAAAAATTTATTTTACCTTAAAAATTGCCAAAATATTATAAAAACTATATAAAATCATTGGAAGTTGAAGTATTTTTACTAAAATATCACCAAGAATTTTATAGTTTGCATATTATGGATTAGTAAGATTCACCAAGGTTTCTAATCTTGAAGATAAATTTCCATCCTTAAAATTTTCCTTGGCTTACATAGTGGGTGCACATTTTGAAAATTAAATACAAAATTTTCTAAAACATGAAGTTCACCCAGTTGTGCCTACATGGTGGGAGTAAGCTTGGTATATAATTGAAAAAAACACATGGTCATTAAAAATGACACATTTATAACTAAAAACCACACACATATCAAAGATATCTTAAAATTTTCATCACAAATTTTGATTGAGAGTGTCTCAACACTAATTCGTCTTTGACAGATGCATCTTGAATTGGAATTTCCCCATACAATAGATCACTAGACATTTTATTAACATTTTCACAATGTCTTATTCTAAATAATTGAAATTTTCTAACAATGATGTTTTCTTTTCCATGCAGTTGTTTTAGCCTCTCCTTCTTAACTTGGCACATGCCTTTCGTTTCATTGCACACAAGTTCATAATTTGTGAAAACTACAATTCCATTGGATCCACACTCCCTAGTTGTTCCCAAGCCTTCTATCAATGCAATATAATATTCTCCATTGTTTGTTCTTCTTCGAGGTATATTCATTTTCCTTTGGAGTACTTTGTTAGTCATAATATTGCATAGCACATATGTAATCATTGCTTTCCCTGGTTTGGGATAACAAGAAATATCTATGCATAATGTCCATTTTTCAAACATGTTTAGTGGAATTTCTGATCCCTGAAAAAAACAGATTCAATAAAATATTAAATGAAAATTTATTACAAATGCTTTAAATTTTATGGGAGAAATGACATGTACATGGTTTCCAAAAACACTAACACCATCCCTGCATTTAGCTAAAAGTTTTATAATAGTTTACTACCAATGAAAATAAGTAACAACACATCCTAGCCATTATGGTCGGTGAGGTGATAGTGGACCCCTATGAGGTGATAGACAAAAACCTGCTATTTTATTGATTATAACATGTTGTACTTTTTTGAAATTAATGAAGCAGTCATAAAAAGTGGAACAAAAGAAGTGGTGGAACCACCAAGATTTTCCAGTTGAGTCTCCTAAGTGTGATGAAGAGCTTGCTTCTTTAGAGTAAAGAAAAAGAGACTAGCTTGACACATGTGATTTTGAAAGCATCCTTATTGTTAAAAAGGAAAGGGGCTATTGGAAATCTTTAAATAAAATCCAATCAACCTCCTTCAGAACATTGGAGCTCACCAGATTAAAGAGATGGCGTGGAAGATGATGTCCCAAATCATGATAATAATGTTGTTGCTACACGAATTGATTTTTTATGCCCATAATTCAAGAAGAACAATAATGCTAGCTTTCTTGAAGACGGTTTTCAAAATATAAAAGAAAAATTACACATCAAACCTGATTCCCAAATGAATTTGGATATATGCTTTCAGAAAAACAGAGTCAGATCAGTGCAAATCATAAATATTATGTTTTAATAACTAACCAGTTTATGATAGTTTTCATATCTCCCTTCCTAAACTTAAATTGGTTTTGTTAGAGGTCTGATTTCTCAAGCAAGAAATGAGGTTGGGTGGAACATATTTTGTACTCAGAGTTTGATAAAAATAGTATTGATCACTTCTTAAATGCATCATCCACTAAAGACATGGTTTTAAACGATTGGCAAGATGATGATGCCAAATTTGAAACCATAAACTGGAAATATTGTGTGACAATTATGACAATGATAACACTGAATGTTGTGTTGAGCTTAGGCCTTGAAATAAAAGAGCTAGGAGTGAGGCATTCCAAAGAAACAATGCAGCCAAAACTAAAGTTTAAATCAATGGAATATGTTTAAAATAACATGGCATATGATGTACGGAGATGGTGGCACTTTTGATGTCAAAAATGTCAATTGTGGTGTTGGGCAGAGGAGGTGATGAGTTTCCAGAGGCAGAGGATGGAATTTTACAATCACCTATTGATATAACTGATGAAAATATAGGTTTGTGCCTACAATTCTGACAGGGTAGCAAAGCTTCCAACAAAATGGAGTTGTCACCAAAGAGGAGGGTCGAGAAGTCCTACATACCTCGAATGTAGAAGAGGAAGGTTGCAAGGAAAACAATTATATTGAATATCATGAAAATTTTACCTTTTGTGAAATGGACATTAACTATGTCAACTTCCAGCGTTTCTCAGAGTCCAAAGAATGTTTTGAAAGGGATGATAAGCAGATGAAAATGCAAAGTTGTATTGTATGTCAATTGTGTAAATTTAGGCATTGTAAATAGAAGTATGGTCTAGATGATATGATAGGAAAAATGCCATTGGTTGATGGTAAAAATTTTAAACAACAGTAGGTGAGTTATTTATGCAGAGTAATAAAAGTTAATTCTCAGTTTTAAACATGTAATTTAACAATTTAACAGAGTTCAATTAAAACAAAACAATTTAAAAATTTAACAAAAATCTGAACAATTTAAAAAAAAAAACAAAATATGCATACATATAAATCCAATTTTTTAACAACAGAATAACACACTTTAGTTGTAATTTTTTTTCAAATTGCATGGTTAATTATAATTTTATTTTTTTATGTAAAAATTTAAAAGCAATAGAACAGTGTGGCTTGGTATGGCACTGAATACTTCTCAACTTGGTGACCATGAGGATGAAAAAACATAATAAAGTACCAAAATTCATTGGTTTGTTAGTGGATTATGTTGTTTAAGCTGTAATTAGTGGGGTACTTATTCAACTTTGTCAATTCCAAATGCAATCGAACCTATTAGGCGAAGGCGTATCAATTTAGTAGGTAGTCAAATTTGTCAATTCCAACCACAATCAACCTTGTAAAGTGAAGCTCATAGATTCAGTGGATGGTTGGAATTTCATTACAATGTTATATCATTTTCTCAACCAATGAAATGATAACATTATTCAAAAATTTTTAGAGTCAAGTAAAATATAGACTCTAATTTTTTATATAATTATGTAGGAATGGAATTTAGAAAAAAATATTTAACTTCAAGAAAACATGTGTCCATTGTCCATTGATCATCAAATGGCCATTAGCTGATAAGGTAACATTACATATATTGATGGAAACCATACATGTATGAATTTTTCATGCCAATATAGCACGTGAGATGAAAGGAATTGGGTAGTAATTCTTTGAGTTATGCTTCAATATCTCAATTTATATGTATGTGATGACATCTAAATGCATGTATGTGAATTGATACCCAAGAAGGGGTGTGGTAAAGGAAGGAAGCCTAGGACATTTCAAAATTGTGACAAAATATTTTGTATGCATTCATATGATAATATGTCATGTTGATTTGGTTAAGAGAAGGAAGAGTATCTTATAGGATTTTTCAATTGTGAAAGGAAGGGCTCTTTAGGGATTATTGAGCAGTGAGTGGAGGGTAAATTACTCATGTGTGGTGATTGAAGAAGAAGGTGTCCAGACATGTTGAAGAGTTGCGTGAATTTTTATGTTGGTCAAAGAGGATGGTATGACATGGGATATATTTTAACTATTATAGCAGATGTAATTCTAGATGCCTGCGGGATGTGTAAAATTTATAGGAAGTGAAGACGATGAATAAAATGATACAGAGTTACCCAGGATACATATATCAAGATGTATGAGTATGGAATGCATCATGGGATGGTATTCAATGTCGTGCAAGAGTGTAGTGAGTAAGTGTGATGAATGTGAAAGAAGTATGAATGTGCATGAAGTATACTATGCGGATGTGAAAAGTTTTATTGTGTATAAATGAGTATTAGTGAATATGTTTGAATGCATTGTGTGAATGTTTTTCTATTATAGTAATGCATATACAGTTAATGAAACTTCATTGCATTTAATATGTTTATACATTAAAATAATGGAATGATCAATATGTCATAATTATAAGATCATTTCAAAAGCTTCTCAAAATATGGAAATGAAAGTTTATATGCTTGAATACTCACAGTTGTTTGGCTAACTGAAAATTCTGTCAGGGAGGAAAGATTGCAAGTAGAAATTGATTGGATATCTAATCCCATAATGATTAATGGTTACTACTACATAAAAATGCCAAGCATTATGATAATAATCTCATAGTTGTTCAATCTAGTTTCTAAATTATATAGATTTCAATTTCTCATTTCAATTTTTTTTTTGAACATCTCATGGTGAATTTATGTTTATGATATAGGTGAAATGATGTATTTTTATAGTATGGACAGATGATGGCTACTATAAACTATGAAGCATGGGGATAATGCTACTATGATGACACTAGAACCCTATGATATGCCTTAATTTCAATGAGCTATAGAGTGACTAGAGGCTGCTAGTGGGATGACATGGCAATAAGACTCTATAGGTGCCTACACTTCATGAAAGGGTGAATAGCATGCCTTCCCTACTCTTCTTGGCTGAAGAAATAGGATTTCAAAGGCAGATAGAACCACTCTTTTGGAAAAGTAGTTTTATGTAGATTTTAAAATATTTTAGGAGTCTCATAAATATAAATAAATTTAACTATTTATTTAACTTCACTTGTAAATAAAATTTTTTAAATATCCTAGAATTTAGAATAAAATTACATAAATAATAAACAAACTATCCTTGTGTATGACCATCAAGATTATTATGAATTCCTACCACATTTTTGTTTTGTTATTTTTTGGGAGACTTGACAACTAAATTACTACATTAAATGTACAACTTCATATACTGCTATAAAGATCATACACTAATTTTGGAGTTTTCTATATCATAAAGATCATACACTAATGTTTTTCTATTATAGTAATGCATATATAGTTAATGAAACTCCATTGCATTTAATATTTCTATAGCTTAAAATAATGGAATCATTGGCATGTCATAATTCTAAGATCATTTCAAAAGTTGTTGGAAATATGGCAATGAAATTTTATATGCTTGAATACTCATAGTTGTTTGGTTGAATGAAAATTATGTGAGTGAGGAAAGATTGCAGGTAGAAATTTATTGGATATATAATCCCATAATGAATACTGGTTGCTACCACATACAAGCGGCAAGAATTATGATAATAATATCATAGTTGTTCAATCTAGTTTCTAAATTATATAGATTTCATTTTTTTATTTCAATTTTTTATTTGAACATCTCGTGGTGACTTTATGTTTATGATACAGGTGAGATGATGGATCTGTATAGTATGGACATATGGTGGCTACTATAAACTAGGAAGCATGGGGAGAATGCTACTATGATGACACTAGAACCCTGTGATATGCCTTGATTTCAATGAGCTATTCAGTGACCAGAGGCTGCTAGTGGGATGACTTGGCAGTAAGACTCTATAGCTATCTACACTTCATGAAAGGTTGAATAGCATGCCTCCCCTTCTCTTCTTGGCTGAAGCAATATGATTTCAAAGGCAGGCAAAAAAAACTCTTTTTTGAAGGTGTTTTTATGTGTATTTTCAAATATTTTAGGAATCTCATAAATATTTTTAAAATTTAACTATTTATTTAACTTCACTTTTAAATAAAATTTTTAAAATATTCTAGAATTTAGAATAAAATTACATAAATACTAAATAAGACTCCAAACAACATCGATATAATTGACGATAGGATACAATGACATGAGGTGAACCTATCGCGTCCATTAAGCAGAAAAGGAAAAGAAAAAACTGGGTGGAGTAAAATTCACAAAGATCTGTGGAAAATTATAAACGCAGAGTCATGCTACCCCAATAATGGAAAATTGTCATTTTTCCTATATTTATTCCCCTCAAAGAGGCACTAAATAACTGACTTAATTGAATTGACTTAATCCACGAAGACACTCTTGCAATCCACTGGCTTAGCCCTAAGAAATAGACAAGATTGAACGTGAAATTGAACACGAAATTGATGTGCGAGATTGAATGAAAAATATCACACTTGTTTAGCTGACACAAAACAAATGGGTAGACAATGGAGTCACATTTCCCTATCTTGAAGTGCAAATAGTGAATTGGTAAATTTTTCTACATCGTATATTATTGCTTCTTTCTTATTTTTCTTATCACTATTAAAAGCCTATTTCATAATTTAAAATATCCGGTTTCTTAATTTATCATATCCATTACTCCGCAAATTCACTTTCCTTTCCTCCTTGTAGAAGTTAGAAGGTAGGGCACAAAAGGTTTAGTTACAAGGTAAGGTGGGTTGATGCCATAGTTGGTAATATTTTTCCAGTTTGAAAAAATATATGGTCTAGGAATTATGTTTAGAGATAGAGAGATGAGATATGCAATAAAATATTCACAACGCATAGAATGCACAAACCTTCTATTTTGTAATATTTTCTTGAAAATAAATTTGACAACATGGTGCTTAACATTGGCTGATAATGAATTTGACAATAAATATGATACTTTAGAACATATTTCTATAAATATTTAGAACATACTCATATGCACCATGACTTACCTAGAATAGAGACGAGAAGACAAGGTCGAGCACGGAGAGGACGCAGAGCGGATGAGATGAGGACAAACACGTTGAAAAAGCACACTAAGGCCACAAGGAGCATGCCAAGGATGCCTTGCAAACACTGAAAAAAATGAAATTAAAATTTAAACATAGAAAAACAAGCCAAAAAGAAGAAAAACCCACCAACAGTCACGCAACAAAAAAAGGCTGGAATTATTCTTGCAGTCTGAGGGTAATTATATTTATAAGAACAAAGTTCAACCAAACTTTTAATACCGGTTTTTCTGCCTCTGGCCAAAAATCTGGTTACCATTGTCATCAATGTAAATGGGAGAATAATTCTGATTAACGGCAGAAAAAGTTCGGCCAAATTAATTTCAAAAGTTCGGCCGACCTTATGAAAAGTTTAGTTGAACTTGTGGGAGAGTGAAATTTTTGGGCGTGTTTCTCACAAAAGTGTAACCCACCTTCATACATTCACACATATATCTTTATGTATTTGAGTGAGAGAGCCATAGGTTTTGTATCTTGTTGAGAGTGGATATGCTTATGTATTGAGGTTTCTATAGTTGACATGATGTATTGAACTTATCAAAGAGATAAAGTTATTATTGTCATTTGCAGGGGTCCAGTTTAAAAAATTAGGAAATGTGGTCCTTATTATTAGCAGATCGAGATAGGATGGTGAAGAAGGGATGGGTGTTCCTTGACGATGGGTGTTGGTAGCTTAAATAGAGGAAGTAGTATTCTCATATTCCGATGGGTGTTAGGCGAGGCTTTTTGGGGGTAGAGGCCTTTAGTGAATGGGTGTTCACAAAGTCGATGTTATATGAGAAACTTCCTTGCAGGAAATAACAATCTATGATGATGTAAATTTGATTTGTTGATTAATAAAATATAAATCAGAGCAGCAACAAAAACAAAGGGTGGTTTTTTCCCCGGAAGGGGGTTTTCCACCAGAGATCCTTGTGTCCTTTTTTCATGTGATTTTTTTATTGTATTATGGTTTTCATGTGATGATCATGGTATTTACTCTTTTTTCTAATGCATTATATGAGTTAATCTACTAATTGTGTATTTTGTGACGGTGTCTCGGTAATTGGAAAATAATTTTAAAGTATACATATAGACCTTGTCACTACTCATTCACCTCCCCTCTTAGTAGTGAGAACATTTCCAACAAAATATCTAATGGAACTTATGAAGAATTGATTAACTATATATATGTAGTTTTCTTTCACTAAAGTTACGTACATATGTTGGTTGCATAAAGCACAATATCATATATAAATCATAATAAGAAAATGAAAAGTTAAAGTTAGTTTAAGATACTGATTCACCCCCCCCCCCCCCCCCCTCCCCCAAAAGTATTTTTCCCAACAATTGGTATCAAGTCAGGTTGCTCTAGCAAAGTGGATCAAGGACAATAGGAAAGAATCAAAAGAATAAGGAAACTCAAAGGAAGGAGTTAGTTCAAGAAAATTGAGGCAGTGAGAGTGATATATCATATTCACTTACTATTATAGATGCTAGAAAATATTTAGCTACAGGAACACCTCACTTTTTTATTATTATTAAGAATGAAGAAGATAGTGAAGATAATAATGAGCAATTTCTAGGTATTGATTCTTATTTTAATTGTAGGTGTAATAACTATTGTACAAATGATTACACATTTCCCATCTTATGTAGTGATAATGATAATGAATCAAATGGTATTTCCCTCTTGGGTAAAGTGAATATAGTCATTATGAAGAAAAATATGATTAAAAAATAATGGCCCTAGAAGAAAAACTTAAAAGACTCACATATGAGAATATTGATCATCAAAAGTTACTACAAGTATTTGAGGAAAGGTGTTCTACCTACAAAGAAGAGATTATCAGGTTAAAGAATCAGTTGGAAGAAGGGAGAAAAATTAAAGAAGAAATGAAGAAGAATAATAAGGAAAAGGAAGATCAATGTAAGAGACTATAGGATGATGTTGTGTTATTAATAAATAATGTGAATTAAGAGTATAAAACAACCAAGAAGCTTAAAGAAAGACCTAGTTAATGTGAAGGACTTGAAGCAGAAATATCTTTTCTCAAATTTGATCTTGAAAATTCAAACAAGCAATATGACGAGATTCTTCAAGTATTTGAAGAACAAGAAAATGAGCTAAAGAAGTAGATCGTTAGGTTGAGAACTCAATTGGAAAATACTAAAGGTGAAAAGGAAGTTGAGGTAATTATTATAGAAGGTGAGCTAGTAGAAATGGATAAGAAATTGAGATTTCAATATAGTTCTAAGATTTTGGATAACATTCTTAGTAGTCAAAGGCCTCCTACCATTAAATTTGGTCTTGGGTTTCATGAAATTGTAAAATGAGAATCTAGCTCACAAGCTTCTGCAAGGAACTTGAAGAATAACAAGGAAAAGTTTGAAATACTTGATAAAGAGATAAGAAATAAACCAGATCAACATCCAAGGAAAATCAATTTCCAAAGGAAATAATTTTTTCCCAATAATATAAATATTAATCAATTATCTCCTATGATCAATTGAATAATGTTGAATGTTAAAAATTCCACAAATTTAGAATCTTTCCAACCAATCTTAGAAGGATATTCACAGGAATATCATTAACTCCCAGGTATTCAGGTTTTATTAAGGGATAATTCTTTTCTTGCAACATATTTGGTCACAAAGCTATTGGTTGCAATAGAAGGAATATGAGACATAAATATTATAATTCCTCTGTTCCCTTTTATGGTCATATAAGATGTTATACTTGTAACAAGTTTGGGCATGTAGCAAAAATAATGCATTAAGAAGTCAATAGGTCTCCATAGACAACATGGAAAGCAAACATATAAGAATATTCGATGCACTTGCACTTCTCATAATAAGAAAAAATAAAACGAGCATATTAGGTGTTGCCTTGCCCTTTTTTCTATTAAAAAATGAATTAACTCAAACAGATTACAGAAAACACATATAAAAATCAAACACAAAGTAATGGCGGAAAAGAGGCTTCAACCTCATGGTATTCTCATCATTCTCACTTATTAAAATAATTTAGTTTACAATTTAAATAGATGAGAGACAATGTCTTAAGATATTCCATGCTCTCTTAGACTTCTTTGGTTGAGATAATTTCTCACCAAACACCCACCAAGATAGGAGTTAGCTAAACTAACTCCAATCTTTGAGGAACGACCCAAGACTTAGGCACATATTCCTAACTTGGAATATTTAATTAATTTATTTATTATTTTGGATTTATTATTGTTATGTGAGAGAGGATAAAATTCCCCCCTTCAATGACAAATCCAAAATAAGAATGAGGAACCCTCTTCCAAATTCTCATGTTGATCCTCAAAAACATTGCCTGAAAAACTGCCATAACTGGATGTTGAAAAACTGCAATCTGAAGAGACCATGAGTCAGTTGGATGTTTGATTCATCTCTAAATTTCTCTTGACAACTCCATCAAGTCCCAAGTTGCAAAAGGATCCATCTGTCCTTTGCATCAAATCAGCATCTCTTGTCCTCTGACAAAATTTGTTGAATGCCCACTAGCTTTGCCCACTGGCTGATGATGTCAAAAAAAAACTCACTGTTTCTTTTGCTGTGTTGAAAACTGTTCACTGATTCTTTGTTGTCGATTTCCCAGTCGAAAATTTTTTGATGCCCACTGGAAAATTTTAAGATGAAGAATAATGGTGCATAGATAGTGGATGTTCTCATCACATGACTAGAGATAAGGACAAGTTTGAGTCTATCAAGAAAAAAAAAATGGTAAGGTAATTCTTGAAAATAGTGGCCCAACAAAAGTTATGGAAAAAGGTAGAATCAAACTTAAGAATTATTCCAAAGCACTGGATGCATTATTAGTTCAAGGGATAGAGCATAATATTCTAATTTTAGGTCAAAGAGTTGATAAAGGATGTATAATTGTATTTACATCAACTAAAAGAAAATTTATAGACAAAGAAACTCGAAAGGATATAACAAGAGGATATATAAATCTAGACAAATTATATGTGATATCAAAGAAGAATTGAGGAAGATATGAGAGGCATAGATCCTCTTCTGCAGATTCAAAGTAAAATAATACAGGCCCTACTGCATTCCATTTATCTTAAAGTATACTTCTAATGGTGACTACAGAAGTGAATGAGAGGCACATAACCTCATGAAGAGCATGTGATGATTATCAGGTCTAGGGGATCACTAGTATCTGATTTTAGGGGGAGATATGCATATGTAGATGATGATTCCCTATTTTTTTTGATATTTTGTTAATGTTTATATTACTTACACTGCATTTGATAAGTTTACAGTGAAAAGGAATAGACAATACAAGTTCAAGGGGATGTTGTGACATAAATAATTGGCATTTTACTTTCTATACGCAGATCTCATGAAGGACAATCACATATATTAATGAGTTTTGATCTAGATAGTCGTGTATGTTTTTCTGAGATGGATGAAAGTGACACAAATTCAGGGGCAGCCTCTCATATGTTCCCAATAGATTTTTATTTTATTTCTGGTTCTGATAATGACTTGTTGTAGACTGATAAAAATGATGTTGATGTATGATAATTCATGAAATGATTGAATGTTATTGTTGTTTTGGTTATTTGATGGATTTTTTGATATATGAGATGGATATGATAATATTTGATAGTGAATAGTTTCATAGGTTCAGGGGGAGCATGCAACTATGCTTCTAATATTACATTGTTGGAATTATGGTTTCTTGAGCACTTCTTTCTAAAGAATGGTGTTTATGATGAATTCATGGTTTACTCACTATTTTTGGCATTTATGAGAAGATATATGTTGCTTGATATAAATGTGTTGATGATGCTACAAATATCTGCATGAATTGAATTAATTGCGTGAGGATATTTATATATTGCTTTAGTTTCACTTATTGAAGTTGTTAATCCTACTTGATACACTTGATGAGGAGGTGTATGATATGGTTGTTGTTGACTTTGTTTGATGATGATGAGTTTATGATTCAATAACTATTTGTTGACATTGATATGTTGTTTTCATTATGTCATCATTGATGCATGGGTTTCATGTGGTAAAGATAGGGATGATGCTTATATATTTCTTAAACCTGTTAAAGCCACAGTTAAAGCGTGAATATATGTAAACTAAATAGGTGATTCTAATATGGCTTGTAATTCTAGAGGTACATTTGGGTTGCATATATGTTATTGATACATGTTCATGATGCCAATGGTGTCTAATATTTCTTCTTAAGGATTGAATTGTTCATACTTATGGAGAGAGTGTGTTTACCTTGATGACATAAGGTCAAGAGGATGAGTTGCTGACAGAGCTTTATTGCACTATCAGATGCTTCTACTACAATGGCTTGCTGATGCTTGGAAGCTTTTCATATTTGGTCACATTGGAAATATTGATGATACATTGCCTTATCTTACATATATTCTTGATGATGAGGATGTTCATGTTACTACTATGTTTCTTCTATCATATGTTCATATTGCAAGTTCCTATATCGTGCATGGTGGTTTTTGATGTCTATAATGATCTTGCTACCTCATTTTTGAGGTCCTGGTTTTGGTTATAAAGGTCATATTTGTCTCTTGATGTAAAGTTCATGTAAAGACCCATGTTGTAATTTTTTTTTAAATTTAGTCATATATGGGATATTGGATTCAAGTCATTTATGTTGCAATCCCATTATTTGGGAAATTGATGTAATGATGAGTCAAATATGTAAACCATTTCTGTTGGGCGATTGATGTGATCATTTGTCATTGGTGATAGGCAAGGTCATATTTGGTTGTGTCATAAAGTCTTGTTCTTTTATTATATATCTTTAGAGGGTCCAGCATATGCTTAGGGGGAGCATGGTCAACTTTCATATTTCATATTCAACAACTCAGACCTACAAAAATCCTCTCTACAAATGGGGAGAGAAGTTATCATTCAGTATTTTTCATACCTTTTCCCTTGATGTCAAAGGAGGAGAGAAGCTTGGTGTTTGGATAAGAATTCTTGGAGATAATCTTGGTGAGAAGTATTGGTATTTACAGATGTGTTTGCAAGTATTTATAGATGGTGACAAAACACAAAATTGTTTGCCATCAAGTCCAAAGGGGAATATTTTTGTCATTATGGCTAATGTGTTTTCCTTGATGGAAACCTACTTAATAAATATTTTGACATTGTATTATCGTGATGATTATGGAACTAATATACACTGGTAAGTATGATACATATGTGATGTACAGAGAAATGATAGTTCAGAGACAGATGGATGTCAAAGGTGAAAGTTTGATGAAGTATGTGAAATTCATGTAAAGCAAGGTCGCGTAAATACATAGGTCTTGTGAAGTAAAGTCACATACAAAATATGCAACATGGTATTTTGGATACCAGGGGTCTTTACCATGGTATTGGCCCATAATAATGCGAGAAAAAATGGTTAATTGATCATGTCAAATAATACTAATGAAATTAGCAAGGAATTGGCCTAAGGTATTGACTAAGGATAAAACTATATAAAAAGATGGAGATCAAAGTGTTATCTTTGCAAGTAATGGGTTATACATGTGTGATCTGATCTTCACCAGGAGTGTAATAGGGATCATAGAGAAAGATCTGAAAGATGTAAAAGTATGTTGATGCTTGATCAAAATAGTTATGAATTTGTAATTGTAATGATGTTGTGATCTAAAATAAGTATGTAGTATTGAAAGTAATAGAGAGTGAAATTTTGTTTGCAACGAGAGTTTTTAGATTAGTACACAGATGTGCTTGGGAATATTCATGTACATAAGTGGATCAATATTTGTAGTGTCATGTGTATATTCTACCATAAATTTTGCAGTATGTTGGGATTTGTACATGGGTATTTTGCTTGGTAGGCATGTACATACGTTGATATGTTTCATGGATATCGCGTATATATTATATGGTTTTGCAGTATGACTTGATGATGGTATTTGATTAGTTATGTTTTGTTTGTTGTTGTTTGTCAATGAATTATTGATCACGTTGATATATGTTTGACAATTTTGATTAGGTTGGTTGTTCATGATTCGAATATTGATTATTAATAATGCTACAGTTTGGTTATCTATGATTGGTTCGGTGACATTAGAATAATTTAGTACTTGATTTAGTGGTTACTTCAGTGTTGCAGTGATTCATGATGCAATAGTATGTGATTTGAGATCTGTGTGCAGGTCTTATGTAGAGGAAGCACATATATACACGATAATGCTTTAGAACACTAGCGTATACATTAGGAGGTATATATGATCAAGGTTTGAAGTGACAACACTTTGTTTATGTGATGACTAACACTGTATTTCTTGGTATATTAATGAGTGGCTATGCATTGGTATGATATGGTTATGGTGATTTAGCATTGATTCAGTTTTATATTATTCAATATGGTATCTTGGTTTTTTCAATGATTGGATGATTTCTTTCAACATTTGGTTTTAGAATTGTTACTTTATATTTGGCTTATTGTTGGAAGTGGGTCTAGTTTGAAAATAAGATGAAAGGTGGGCTATAAGTTTTGATGTTTTGAGTCAGGTGGAACCAATATCGAATATTATGAAGCATGGCCCATGAAGGGCGTTGAGTTTTGCAACCTTTAGTGAGGGAGTAGGAGCTTCCTTCTAGTGGTTCATGGAGTAGGTGCTCCCTTCCAGTAGGAACCAGTAAATGAGATCAAGAGGTTCTAGCTCCCTTCTAGTGGGTGTTAAAGAATGATAAAAGGTTGTAGCCTTATCCAAGTGGGTGCGTGTGTACTATTGAGAGTCTACGCTAACATAATATTTGAAGTAAATTTTCTTTATATCATAAGAAATAAAACATAGATGACATCAGTGATGGTTTTCTCTCACATTGGGTTTCCACCTAAAAATCTTGTTGTTCTCATGTTTTTTGTGTTGTCTGTGTGTGATGGTTTCTTCTACTCTTTACTGCATACTACATACCTAATGAGATTAATAATGTACTTTTTAATGATAAATATCTAATGGAACTTATGAAGAGTTCGTTAATAAGATATCCACAGTTTGCTTTGATTTAACTCATGTACATATTCTAGTTGCATAAAGAAAAATAGAAAATAGAAATAAGAATAATAAAATGAAAAGTAGTTAGTTTAAAACACTGGTTCACACCGCCGAACCCCCACCCCCCATGCTCAATATTTTTCCCAACAAACAATTAAAAATAATAATGTCACTTAAAAAAAATAATATATATATATATATATATATATATATATAGATAGATATATATATATATATTAAAAATATACAAAACTATATAAATAAAAACTAAAAATAAAAATAAAATCATTATTTTTAAAAAAACAAAAAATATATTTAAGCAATAAAAAGTAAACACGAGATTTAAAAATAAAAACTCAAATTTTGAAAATAATAACAAGGATAAGAAAAATTCCAAAATCATATTTCATCTACCTCCTCTACCTCCATGCTCTCACATACCCTCTCACTACTCCCTCCCCCACTTTCTTGTACCCCCTCACTTCCGCTCCCCTTCCCCTCCTAATGGCCTCCACTGTCTATACCATTGATCTAAGGGAGAGTTTGGAATACATTGATCGTGAGACCAATAGGTTTCAAATCTATTGTTAACTAGGTGGATATTTGGTGGAACAAGCGTAGATCCGTTGGGGAGGGAAAAGGGAGGGAAAGGGGTAGTGTGGGATGAGGGGGGAGAGAGTGAAAAAGGGATGTGCATGACCATGAATTTTATATTCTAGTTTTTTTTAATTGTTTCTAAATTTAATGTATTTTAATTGTTTTCTAGTTTAAATTTTTTTAATTGTGTTTTGAATATTTTTTTTGTTTTTCTTTAAATGTATTTATTTTGTATTATGTTTTTCTTTTTCTAATTTTTTTGTTTGTGAACATTTTTTTTATAATATTTATTACTTTTTATTGTAAAATAAAAAATATAAATTAATAATAAATCTTTAAATAATAATTGAAGAGTTGATATTGATTTTTGTAATCTATAGTGATATCGATTATCAAAACTATTCTTTGAAAAGTTGTAATTTTAACTAAAAAATAAAGTCCTACTAATAGCATCGCCTTTCAATTAAGGGTCAATTCCAATGTTTTTGTCTCATTGTTAATGTTAAGATTTCAAACAAGTTAAATTTTAACTACCCCAAAAAATGATTGCTACTAGTAGAGAAACTTTTTGATTTGAGGGTACATATAGCCACTAAACGTGACCTCTAAAATAACATCTTCAAATATTTATAGTGAAGTTGGTAACTTTGTTGAAAGTGTAAAAAGGACAAAGTTTACAATTACATATTGATGCAAAAACGGAATGAGTATGAAATCACTAATTTGGAAGTTGTTGTGTACTTTTATCATAAATATTCTCTACATATAATAGAATCTATTTTCATTTTCATACTATAATTTCTTCTACAGGTAGGAGAGGATGCTCTCTGAACTTGAGTGTACTGGTGAAAAAAGTGTAGAAACTCGGAAAATTTGGTGATTTCTGAGAGCTATAACTTTTAACTATGAAATTAAATTGGGGCATTAGTATATTCATTAAAAATATAATTGAAATTAAAATTTGTATGAAGAATCAAAATTAATGTGAATGATTCAAGGATTTTAAGAATGAAGAAGAATAATGATCTATAGGCGAGTTAATTAACAAAAATTTGGCAATGTACATAATTTCTAGAATTTGAAAAAATGGTATGGACTTGAAAATTGAAGTGTATCTAGCCGCTTTATTTGTATATAGACTTATTATAGAATCAAAATCAAAACCAATATAAGTAAATCTTAAAATTGTAAAGCAATGTTTAAGAGGAAACATGAAAGATCCATGAGGATCTTCTACTTAGTGAAGAAGTTAAGGGTCTAAATATTAGTATGGTAAATGGAGAGAGAGTGTAAATTAATATAGATAATGGAGTTGGTAGGTTCAATAATTAGTTTGAATATGAAGATGCAAAGTTATAGAATTTATACTTAAACTTTGATAAATTCATAGGAGGAACAAAATCAACTAAAAACTTAGCTATAAAAGAGTTTAAATCAGTTGCAACTACAAATAAAGAATTGGTTGGGTTGAAGGTATGAATAAGAAGGAATAAATAATACAAGTATGGATAAGAATAGAATATCCAAACATTAAATATGTTCTACAAAATCTCAATGATAACATTAGTCACCAACTTACTTAACAAAGAAGCCATATGTGTGTGAGAGATAGAGAGAGAGGAATCCAAGAGTAGCCCAAAATTATCCCTAGGTAGACACCAAATAAAAATAAATGAACAAAAAAAGAGAGCTTAGAAAGATTAAGCCACAAACTTTTTATAGTGAAAATAAAAAGAGACAGAATGTTAAAGCTCAAGGTTGTTAGGAATAATAAAATATTTTTAGTTTAATAGCTACTCATCCAATCTAGAAGCTAGGATAGACATATACTATTTACAAGGTTTCAATGTGTTGATATCAGTTAAAGAAAGGATTTATTAGTAGTAGTTCAAGAAATATTTCTAGCAGCAATACCATTATAAGCAATAACATGATAAGAATATGCACGACTTCTTCAAAATCTAGTTAATATATATGACCATAAAAGAATATGTGAAGAAAATTTTAGGGTTTAGATACGTAGGGTTATTAAGGAAGGGAAGATGAAGATACAAATTTTCTAAAAATGGATTTCCATATTTTTATAAAGACAATATTCAATTTAGTGAACCTAAGACCATGGAAGGAATTCCAAGTTCTTATATGATTGGAATAAAGGTGAAGCAACATTCCTGAAGTATTAGAAGCATTAAAAGAAATAAAATATCGATTACATGGATAATGTATTCAAACTTGTATTCTTTAGGACTGGTTCTAATATATATCATCAAATGTAGTTATCTCAAAGTGTATCCAAGGTTATAGAATCCTTAAGAAAAAGGACAAGGAAAATAAAATATCGAGAATGTGAAGGAGATAAATTGTATAAAGATTATCCTTGTGAGGGATAAAAGATGAGTAATATGCACAACATACTGGAGGAAACTACAATTGAAGATGTGTGTGGAAACATCCCAAAAATATATGACGTCTTGGAAAATCACTAGGAAAACCATTGGACCAATATGACTGAAGCAGAAGTTAAATTACAAATCAACATAGTTTCATTTTATCTAATTTATAAGAAACACATAGTTACATTTCTCCTAATTTAATTGAAATGTGTTATTCGGAGAGAAGTAAGCATGAGAAATCATGGTTGGTGCAACTAGCTACTAAAAAAAAAAGGAAAATTAATGAGGATGTTGAAGATTTTATATTAGATATAAATGGTTTCGACACTATTATATATCTAAACATCATACCTCTTGACTCATATTATGACATTATCAAGACAGATTGGTTGGATGTGCATCATGTTGTTTTAGGTTGACATAATAGGAAAAAAAATTCTTTAATGAAGAAGGAATATTGAAAGGAATTCCAAGGTTTAGATATACTAGGGAGATTCCATACTTACAACTACAGAGGTGCTTCAGGAAAAGGTGTCAATTATGTGAATCCCATATGAAATAAATAAGTAAATGTACAAATCCAAGTCTAGAGTACTTTCCACTAACACAAGATTTTGTAGATGTGCTTGAAGAAAAACCAAGTTTGTCACCAAAAATTAATATAGCTTTGTCCATTGATTTAATGCTTTGAAATGCATCAGTATGAAAAACTATATATAAAATAACCACACCAAAATTCAATAAGTTGAAAAAATGTCCCATCTTGGTTGACACTAGGATTCTTTCTAAATAATAAAGATGGAACTTTGAAGTTATTCATTGATTTTAGATAGTTGAAAAAATTCAAGGAATAAATATCCTCTACATAGAATTTATGACCCCTTTAATGAGCTAGTAGGAGCAAAAATATTCTTAAATGTGGACTTGATGTCAAGCTACCATCAGGTATGGATAAGGATGAATATATTAGTAAGACAACCTTTATAACTAGGTATGGACACTATGAATTTATATTGGTTCCATTTAGACTAACAAATGTGCTAGCTACCTTCACATGCTTAATAATGGCATATCATAGAACTTATCTAGATAAGTTTGTCATTGTATTCTTGGTTGAAATTGTTTTTGGTGTCTCGATATGATCAAGATTCAATCCTTTTCCCACATAAATTATCAACCCGATGGCGTTAGTTATTTCATGACTAATGACAAAGTATATGCAGATACAAGCAAATGGTCTACTGTGAATCGCAGATTTAATCTATAACACAAACATCATTGTAACAGCAATAAATAAATTGCAGAAATAAAAAGAATCCATAGTAATAATCTTAACTGTAACCGTAATTAAATAATCACACAAAGCATAGTTCTGAAAGAAAAGAAAGAAGAACGCGGCACTTGATCACAAGAGTGGGCCTAACTCTTGGATCAGAGTTGCGAAAACTCAATGATTACAGAAGGAATAACGAGCTGCTGTGTATTCAATTAATGAAAATATTAATTACAAGATCTGTATATGTGTGTAAGGATCCCCCGATTCACAACACGTAGGCTTCTTTATACCATAGTCCTGAGATCCCCAATTTCTCCCAACAACTACACTGTTACAAAAATACATATGGTTACAACGCCAACCAGATTGCCGAGCAAGAAACCATAAAAAATCCAAATATAATGCTGACACATCCATGGTTGTGACGCTGTAGCAGAAAATAAGGAAGGTGCTAGAAAATGATGGGCTGTGCCCTGTCTTGCGACCATAACACACCTGTTGTAGCCAAATCTGGAGAAATATAGGAGTTAATACATAAGAAGGTAAAACCTCCATGACAAGTACATCATTAATCAAATATGCCATAAAATATAGGATAAAGGGTTTTATCTCATGCTTTTAATATGAATAATGGCACAAAGAGATAGAAAGGTAGGGTAAAAATGAGAGAAGAAAGTATACAAATCCAGTGCCCAACATTTCCCCCCGACTGATCTATCTGCATGTCTTCATGCATCTCGTCATCTCCTCGGGTCCGGATTGGGCTGACTGTGATCAGCATGAAGCTCTGCAAGGTCATATTCTACAGCCATCTCTGTTCCTAGTGGCTTATATCCCTCTGTCAAAACAACGTCTTTCCACTAGTCGGGTTCAATGTTATAAACATGAGTATACTGTTTGGCTGGAAGCCATCAAAGGGGAAATTAAAATCTCAATCCCATCCATCTAACCCAAAAGGTATGAATACATTCCACATAACGTGACATTCTTTCCAAGGCATGTGTAAAGTTAGGAGCCCCTAATGGTTCTCTTCCCCTGACGACTGAAGAAGACAACATCCATATTTTTTGACAACTATCCAGGGCTTCCTAGAAAAATGTCATAATCTGGCCGACACATAGGTCAGCACACCACTTCTAAGTTGTTTTCATGTGTTCCTTTCAGCCCTCAATCTGTAGAAAGTTATAATTTTTATTGTAAATATCTGCAGACTGACCATGCTCTCTTCTTACCATTAATGAGTTTCCGGCTTAATTTTCTTCAAATGTATCCCAGGCCTTTCTCCATTTAATCTAATTGATGGTATAGGATGTGAAAGCCCTTAAATGGATGTCTCCCATGAATGGAACAGGGTTAAGGGACTGATCATGCTTTAAATAATACCCATACATGTAGATCTCACACATTAAATGTTGTCCTATAACATCATGAATTTTCAAAATACGGAGAAATTGAATGGGGTCCTGAATTTCGTACCAAATATCCTTATATATACTTTCAAGAAAAAAGTAAAGAAACTTCTCATGAAGGAATAAGGCATAGCTATGTGCAGGAGGTCTGCAGACCATTACCTGTTGTGCTAGGGAGAACGTCTTCCCCTTATCTGTCTTTAGAAACAAAACTTGTTCTTCCAACTCTTCTATCCTAGCCTTTTGTTTGGCCTGCTTCAGCCGAGCCTTGTAGAAATGATCTATGTACCTTGTAATGACTCTAACAGCCTGCTCCCAAACCCTAGATATTTCTTTCCTGTGGTCACTCGCTGCAGATTTCCGTTTCTGAATTTCGGCGGCCAATACGAATTCTCGACCTTCAAACAATTCTTTGATTGGGCCAGTCTGGGTAGACGCAGTGGAGACTTCAACCGTCATCTTTATTGACATCCATTTGTAGACCTTTACCTTCCTTTTTAACCGTGAAAATTGCTTCTTCAAGCTCTGAACTTCTATTTTCAGTCTTACAGTTTCATTGAATTGCAACTGGTACCTCTTTTTAAGAGGTAACCTTCTTTTCTCGCATTGTTCATCCCATTCTTGTTTAACATCGAATTCAGGTTCTAGACCTATGACAGGCTTAGAAGGCAAAGGAATGGTACCGTAATCTTCTCCCGATTCTTTCTTCAAACCCTCTTGGTCAAGCCCCCGACCCACAGGTCCTTCTTCTTCTACATTTCTCCTGGAAACTTTTATTGTTTGGCTGGAAAATTCATCGACCCCTTTGTGTTCCAATATTTCTACAGGAACTATTGTTTCCTAATGAACCTCTAATTGTTTTGGTTCAGTAGTGTCTAGGCCAACCTTGGCCGTGTCAACAAATTTTAATACCAAGGGAACATCAACTTCTTCCACCAACTTTTTAGGTGAGCGAAATCCCCTTGCCCCTCTCGGCATCATGGACTGGAATGGAGAACAGGGAACGGATCCCTCATCATCATTCCTGAGTTGGACCAGGACTTCATGCATTACTACCTCAACCAGAGTCGATGTTGGTTCTTGTGGAGCAGCATCAACTCCATGGCTCAATTCCCTTCTTTCTTCCTGCCCTTATCTTATCACTTCTTCTTCATGGGTCGATACTGGTTCTTGTGGAACAGTATCGATCACCTGACTCATTCCTTCTCTAGCTTCTTTTTCCCTGGGAATCACCATTGTTTTCACGGTTGGTACTAATTCTTGAGGTCCAACATCGCTTCCGTGGTTCGACTCCTCCTGTTACGACCAAATTGAGGGTGGTTCTTGTGTAGAACCCCCAATTGTATCAACATCCATTTTTATCAGGGAAAGTGATGATGTTTCTTGTGAAACATCATCACTTTCCATTTCTTCGTCTACAATTCCATCCCTTTTTTCTTCATTGGCAAAGGTTTCCAACTGTAACAATATCAATTTCCTGCATAACATCCATAATCCCTTCCTCTGTGGGTTCCTCAAGCAAATTTGGTTCTTGTATGGCATCTTTGTCTGTGTCATTAATTAGTTCTTCCATTCTTATTTCATTTTCTATGGCTTTTTCCAGTGAGGTTGGTTCTTGTGTGATAGCCTCATCCTCATTGTTGATTTC
Source organism: Pinus albicaulis (assembly GCA_034641835.2). Lineage (NCBI taxonomy): Eukaryota > Viridiplantae > Streptophyta > Pinopsida > Pinales > Pinaceae > Pinus > Pinus albicaulis. The sequence continues at coordinate 361,656,304 of CM076577.1, forward strand.
TTCCTCCATACTCATTTCTTCAGGTTCCTCCTGATCAATCATCATCTCCTCTTCCTTAGGCACTTCCTAACCAATCTTTGTTTCCATTTCCTCGGGTTCCTCTTAATTGATTTCCTTTGATGGTTCTTATTCCACCTGACCAGCTGGAGAGGCTAGCTCTTCTTCCCTAACAGCAACCATAGCTGCTACCGCTTCTTCTAAGGATTCATAGAGTTCCACCCAAGAAACCCATATCCTGCCTATTGCATGCAAGACTAATAATCACACCAGTCCATGGTTAGAAAGTACTGCCATCATTTGGTGGGAGCGCCGAGTAGCCTGTGCTATATGATGTAATTGTTTTAATAGAAAGAATGGCAAGTTTAGAGCATGCTCCTGATTCTGTGGAAATCAGAGGTGCATTAGAATTTTAAAGTGATAGTTTAACAGAGCTGAGGCTTGATCCTCGCAGGTAATGTATTTAATTACAAAACTTGTAACTTCATTCCAAGGATATGGTACAGTTCTGTGCTCGTATCCCCTGCCCAATTGAACTACACTTTCTCCTTCCTGCAAAAACAATTCAAGAAACTTTGGGAGAGAAACCTTTCAAGAAAACCATTGTTGCCCCTGCTGTCTCAACACACTAACCTCTGCAATTACTTCCTCTGTAACAGGAATTTCTAGACCTCTAACCCAAAAATTATCCTCCTCTAAATTGAGTGTGAATTCCATCATGATACCTCCTTTGAATCCCTGCAATCTTTCAAAGTAGACATCCCAACCTGCGTCAACAAAAAATTTTCAAACCTCTGGATTGCTGCGAACTGAAACTGTGTTTTCAGGCTCATGCCGCACAACCAGCCCACCCATACTGTGGAGACTTGTAGCAACACTTCCTGTAACAGCAAACCATTGGGCAAGGTGGTGGGTATTGGATTTGGAGGAATAACATAGTAAAAATGGACAGGTGGTAACAGTAAATATGATTGGTAATTCTCAAAAACCGAGAAAAATCATAAAGAAATATGGTAAGTGTGGTAGAATAGGAATAATAATTAATCGTATAGGATAGATGAGGCATTTTGCGAATCCCAATAGGTTTAAATGATGGTACCTCATATTTATGTGATCCGTAAGGTGTCCCATGAGTGAGATGTCAATCTTAACTTATGGGGTAATTATTACATTGTCCTTGGCACGACGACACCCCCCCCCCCTACTTAAATTTTGATGTTTGCAACATTAAAATATTCACATGGGATATTTAATTAAATCAATACGAGTTACATGGAGGCATACCTAATGGCCTGCCTGGATGATGGGATGGTGTAACAGCATCTGGTGTAACAACATCAGAGTAACAACATCGGTGTAACAACATCGGTGTAACAGCATCAGAGTAACAACATCGATGTAACAACATTGGTGTAACAACATCCAGTGTAACATCATCGGAGTAACAACATCGGTGTAACATCATCGGTGTAACAACATTGGTGTAACAGCATCCCGTGTACCATCATCAGAGTAACAACAACCAAGTAACAGCAACATGAGTAGCAGCAATCGAGTAACAACATCTGGTGTAGTAGCATCAGAGTAGCAACAACCAAGTAACAGCAACATGAGTAGCAGCAACCAAGTAACAACATCCGGTGTAGCAGCATCAGAGTAATAACAACCATGTAACAACAACATGACTAGCAGCAACCGAGTAACAACATCTGGTGTAACCGTATGAGAGTAACAACAACCAGGTAACAGTAACATGAGTAGCAGCAACCGAGTAACATCTGTTGTAGCAGCATCGGAGTAGCAGTAAGAGCAACATGAGTATTCCTTGATTTTTACTCCTTAGTTGTAGCTCCTGCAAAAAAGCAAGAAAATAGAAAAAAAATCTTTATTATTATCATTATTATTATTATTATTATTATTATTATTATTATTATTTATTTATTATTTATTATTTTTTTTAAATTTTACTGCGAGGGTGCAGAGGAAAGATTCTCTACACTGATAATCTTCAAACCAGATTTCTCAGAGAGTTGTTTAATAAAAGCATCCTTAGAGGTCAGTCGGTGGCATAGTCTCAAGCGATGTCCATTGACTATAAAGGAAGTACGTGTATCATCAATTGTGACTAGCATGACTATTTCATTATCAAATACAGCATTCACCTCATAAGGTCCCATCCACCAAGTGCAAATATTTCCTTTAAAATCCTTAAAACAAGAGTCATAAAGTAGTGCCTAATCTCCACTTTGAAACACCTTGTTTCTAACAAACTTATCATTCCATTTCATCCTTTGCTGCTAAATAGAAGTAGTTTGCTGGACAACCAATGAACATATTTCATCAAGTTCATTGAGCTGAGCCAATCGGTGTTTCTGGGCATCTAATAGATCTAATCCAACTTCCAAAGCTATCCCAAGCGTGTTGATTTCAAATTTAATTGGAAACAACAGAGATTTCCCATAAACCAACTCGAACGGTGAAAACACGGTTGTATGCTGCCATGTTTTTCTGTATGCCCATAGAGCCTCTAGAAGTTTCTAAGCCCAATCCCGAAGATGGTATGCCACAGTTTTTGTCAAAATATTTTCTAACGTCTTATTTATGCTTTCCACTTGTCCATTCGCCTGGGGATAGTATGGATATGTCACTCTGTGCTTGACCCCATATTTTTGCATAAGCTTTTCTATCTTGTGTGATGTGAATTGTGCTCCTCATCTGAAACAACCTCTCTTAGAGTATCTTACCGAGAAAAAATTTCTTCAAATAGAAAATCTGAGACTACCTGATCTGTTGCTTTCACAACTGCTTTGGCTTCTACCCACTTAGTAAAGTAATCAGTACAGACCAAAATGTGGACTTTCTACTGGGAGGGTGGCTTAAAGGGTCCAACAAAGTCAATAGCCCATTTCTCGAAAATTTCGAGAACTAGTTGTGCCTGCAAAGGCATTTCATCTATTTTATCAAGCTGCCCCATGCATTGGCAACTATCACACCTCCTAACATAATTCTAAGCATCACAGAAAATGGAATGCCAGTAAGATCCCATTTGTAGCACCTTATGGCCTATTCTTTTGTCCGTGAAATGCCCTCCACAAGGGCCATCATGGGCAGCTTTCAATATTTCATAGATATCATCTTCAGACACGCAGCGCCAAATCTACTTATCTGCTCCTATATGAAATAGGTACCCTGCCATCCAAGAATATTGGGTACTATGATGAATAATATTTTGTTGTTCCCTATATGAAAAATGAAGAGGCACTTTCCTTGTAGCAAGATAGTTAGCAATATATAAATACCATGAAGGTTTAATAGAGACTGCAAAAAGATGTTCATCGGGGAAACAGCCTTCTATTGGTGTGTATTCATCATTGTTATCCATTCTAGATAGGAAATCAGCTACTACATTATCTTTTCTAGGTTTATCTACTATTGTAATATCAAATTCTTGAAGCAATAGTAACCATCTCGTAACACGGCAAGGAGTAATGGGTTTATTCATCAAATACCTGATTGTTGCATGATTAGTATGGATAATAGTTGAATACCCAGTGATGTAGTGTCAGAACTTATTGATGGCATAAATTACAGCTAAGAATTCTTTTTCTATCACCGTATAGTTTAATTCAGCAAGGATTAAATTCTTACTGACATAATAAATTGCATACGGTGTTTTGTCTGCTTGCTGTCCTAAAACATCCCCTACTACTATCTAAGAAGCATCAGTATGTATGTGAAATGGTAATGCCCAATCAGGTCCTCTAAGGATTGGGGCCGTGCACACCAACCCTTTAATTTTTGTGAAAGTTATCTCTCAATATTCGGTCCACAAAAATTCTGCATCTTTTGTTAGCAATTGAAATAATGGATGTGCTATTTTAGCAAAATTTTCTATAAAGTTCCTATAATAAACAACACAACCAAGAAATTTACGTACCTGTGTGGGTGTTTTGGGTACCGAAAAATGTAATATTACCTCTACTTTAGCCGGATCAACTTGAATTCCAGCAGTTGAGAGAAAATGTCCCAATACTACTCCTTCTTCCCTCATCATATGGCATTTGACTGTACTCAATGATACATGGGTCTCTTCACAACTTTTGAGTACCTTCACCAAATTTTCCAATCCCTCCTCAAATGAATTCCCATATGGGGTAAGATCATATATATAGATTTCGACACTATCATCGACCAAATCAGAAAAAATTCCCAAGATTTTCCTCTAGAAGGTAGTAGAAGCATTACACAGACCAAATGGAAGGACCCTATATGCAAAGGTTCCCCATGGGCATGTGAAGGTTGTCTTATCCTGGTCTTTTGGGGCTATCTGGATCTGGTTATATCCACTGAATCCATCTAGGAAGGAGAAGAACTTCTTTCTAGCCAAGATATCCAGGACTTGGTCAATGAATGGCAAAGAAAAATGGTCTTTTGTGTTGCCTTATTTAATTCCCTGTAATCTTCACAGATCCACCATTTACCATTCTTCTTGGGAATGATAGCTAGTGGGGATACCCATTTGCTATCTGAGATGGGATAAATGAATCCTACATCCTACAATTTTTGTAATTCTTCTTTAACAATATTTTTGAGAGTAGGGCTCATCATCCGTTGAGGCTGTCTTACAGGGCAGAAATATTCCTCAATGTAAATATGATGAGTGCATAGGCTAGCAGGGATACCCTTCATGTCTGTATAATCCCAAGCAAAAGCTTCCTGATGTTCTTGAAGGACTTTCAAAAGCTATTTGGTCTAGGATTCAAACAAGTTCGGATTGATATTAAGTGTTTTCCCTGGTTCAATTTCGATTGGGGCACTATCATGGAATGGGGTCACAGAAATGTCTTCTATGTCATCTTCTATTTCAATCTTTTCCTGTGCATCAAAGCTCATAACAAATTCTAGAATATATTGAATTCAATCGGGAACATAACTGGAATCATTAATGAAGGCATTAATGGCATCGTCTTCAGTCTGTGTTTTAAATCGAAGGGCCTAACCAATAGTTAGAACTGGTCTAACATATTCAATTTTAGGTTTAGGCTCCTCTACAGGTAGAGGTTTCTCACTGGTTGATGATTTTTCAGATGGGCTTGGCTTCGCAAGAGAATAAGCTTGAGGTCCTTTGTAACTATCCCATTTGATATGATCATACGTTCAAACCGACATCCCATATAAGCTTCTCCAGTTGCCAACCAGGGTCTTCCTAGGATCAATGGGTGACCACCCACTAAAGATCGAGTCTGAAATCTAACAAGGTCTACAGGGTAATGCCATGAATCTACTGAAATCCTCTAATTTCCCTACTAGTTTAATTGTGGATCTGTCTGCAAGTTCCAGGATAGTAGGGGTTGATTTAATTTTTCCAAGTCCTAGTGTGTTCACTGTTTCAGTAGTGATAATGTTGATGGCTACTCCCAAATCCACCAGTACATTTGGGATTTCATGATTTTTCCTCGCATGATATCAGATAGTCTGCCCATTACATGCATAATCAATGGATCCTTAGGTTTTCTACTCGGTTTCTTTGAGTAGTACTCTTTCAAAGTCTTTACATAAATAGGTATGTCCCTCATAGCTTGTAAAAGAGGTATTTTAACAAAAAGATTCTATAGTTCCCCTAGACAATCAAATTCTTCTTGAGGGTTTGGTTTGTTCAAGGTCAATCTTTCAGGATATGGGGGAAATGTTAAATGAACTTGATTAGGAACAGCTTGGGGAGGTGTCTCGTTTATTATGTTTTGATCTAAATTCTCCCTCACTGTTCTTTGCTCTGGTTCTGTATTTTCACCATCAAGTTGTTCTGTGATAATGGGTGAAGTAGGTGCATCTACTACTCGGCCAGACCGTAGCTTTATCTCATTGAGCCCTGCGGTAGAAATTTTGTAGGATGGAAGGTTCAACGTATCTATTTTTTGAACCCCTTTGTTATTTGGATCTAGGTTGGGCTGGAGAGGAAGCTGAGGTCTAACGGTTGTGTTTCCCAGGGGCACATTGGAAGGCAACAAAAGCTTTTGTTGAGGCATAGGTTGAGGAAACTATCCAGTGGGAGGAGATCCATGCCAGGACTGATTCCATGAAAGATTCAGACTGGCTTGAGGAACCCATTTCTGCCAAGGGGGATACTGGTATTGAGGCCACATAGATGAAAATGGTGCAGATTGGGGACCCATACTAAAATTATGAAAATACTGGGATGGGTCCTAAAACATACCTGGATTCACCATCGGTGGTCGAGGTTTCCATGGTTTCTTCTTCCCCATGAAATATAGCTAGTCCAAAAGGCTTTCCTCTCTTGCTCCCTAGAAAATTACTTTCAGCTCGGGCAAGGAAGGACATGCACTAGTCGTGTGAGTCTATTCGTAGATTGCGCAGGCTTCCACCATGTTCAACGCGCATTCCTTCAAGGGATGTTTCTTTTTGCACTGAGGGCAGAATATGGCCATGGTTTTCTCCAACTCCATCTGCTTCTGTTTTGCGTGCAGAGTGTCCATTTGGGCTGATAGTGTACTTAGGATATCGGTCCTTAGGTTATCTAGTAGATTCCCAATCTCTGATTTTGTGACCCCCCCACCTAAGGTATTTAATGACCGAATACCCTGCCCACTTCTTGCAACCCCCCTTGAACATTTGATACAATAATCATAGATAGTTTCGAATTTTTCTTTCGAAGTATATCCTTTTCCCACTATATTCAGGAGTTGCAGAGAGTCCTCTATGAGTGCTCTGAGAAGGATGATGTTTAAAATTTCCTTATCCAAGTAACTGTGTCCGGACCTCTGCAATATGTATTTAAATCATTCTAGACATTCCTCCATATTTTCATCTTCCTTTTGTGAAAATTTAAATATTTCCTCCTTGATGTCACGAGACTTGCAATAATCTTGATATTTTTCCAGGAAATCTTTCTTCATTTTGTCCCATGAAGTAATTTTGCTTCCCCCTAAACCCATAAGCCATCTTAGCGTTGTCCCCTTTAGGGTAGCAGGGAATATTTTCAATTTCTGAGAATCAGTCATATAGTCGTATCCTCGACAAACAATATCAAATTCAAAAAGGAATGTGTCAAGGTCCTCCGAAGAGAGCCCATGAAAACTAGGAAAGGCTATCAAAGGTATGGGTGTTATTGGTGCATCGCCTGTAAAATTTCCTATAGGAAAATCAATGGATGAACTTACAGGTGCCATAAATATCTTCCAATACTCACTTGGAATTTTGGTTGGTTTCGCAGTCGGTATCTGGAGTGATTCAATCGAAGGTGGTTGCACCGCACTCCCCTGGTCCCTTGGTGACTCACATTCCTTCAAAAATTCCTTTACCAGATCAAAGTCTCCTAACTCAGCAACAGGAATTTTCACAGCGCTGCCTTGGTCTCTTGGGGATGAAAACCCTTTTTGGGGTTCTTCTTCCTAGTTAGAGTTGATCAATTCTTCTAATCCCTTACTTGCCACTTCTTCCCCTTCTGTTGTTGACAAGGAATTCTCTTCCACTGGTACCCTATTTATTAAATCTTCTGCTATAGATGGAACATCTTCTGGTAATGTGGATGGCACTGGTTGCTCCACAGACTGCCCTTCAAACTTCATCTCAACCCTAACCCTAGCAGCAACACGAGATGATGCCTTAGATCTATATTTTTTAATAATTTCCTGAATATACATCTTTCTTCCCAAATCCTTCCCTTTCTTTCGGGGTCTTCCTCTACCCCTCTTGTCTGAATCTTTTTTCATACAGATCATGGAAAGGGTTCATTAAAGAAAATTAATCAATAGCTCAGGACTGGAAGTAGGACAAATAAATTCCTCCTTGGGACGTGAGAAGAGTTCACAGGAAATAAAACAAAATAACAAAGGAAAAGAAATCAGAGTTCAGGACCTGGAGCAGAGTAATAACACTCCCTCCCCAGGACGAGAAATTGGCCCCTAAAAGGAAAAACAGGGAAAATAAAAACAACAGGAAAGAAAAATTGAACTACTCCCAGGACTTAGGGAAAGGTTTTATAAAACACCTTCCCCAAGACAAGGGTTTAAATTTTTTTACAAAAAACAAAATGATACAAGAAACGGGAAAGAAGGAAAGCAAAAATAAAATACAAAGCACTTACGCTCAGGACTTGAAGCTAGGAAATAGATTCCCACCTCAAGATGAGAGATCGACTCTGATATCTACTATAGATCCTGTTCTTGCACTTGTTAGCCTTCCCTAGAAATGACGCCAAAATGTTGGTGTTTGGATATGATAAAGATTAAATCCTTTTCCCACATAAATTATCAACCTGAGGGCGTTAGTTATTTCAAGATTAACAACAAAGTATATGCAGATACAAGCACATGGTCTATTGTGAATCACAAATTTAATCTATAACATAAACATCATTGTAACAGTAATAAATAAACTGCAGAAATAAAAATCATCCACAACAATAATCGTAACTATAACTGCAATTAAAGAATCACACAAAACATAGTTCCGAAAGAAAAGAAAGAAGAATGCAGCACCTGATCACAAGAGTGGGCCCAACTCTTGGATCAAGGCTGCAGAACCTCAAATATTACAAAAGGAACAACAAGCTGTTTTGTATTCAATTAATGAAAATATTAATTACATGATCTGTATATGTGTGTAAGGATCCCCCGATTCATAGCCCATAGGCTTCTTTATACCATATTCCTGAGATCCCCAATTTCTCCCAACAGCTACATTGTTACAAAAATACACATGGTTACAATGGCAATCGGATTGCCCAGCAAGAAACCATAAGAAAGCCAAAGATAACATTGATACATCCATGGTTGTTACGCTGTAGCAGCAAATAAGGAAGTTTCTAGAAAATTATGGGTTGTGCCTTGTCTTGTAGCTATAACGCGCCTGTTGTAGCCAAATCTGGAGAAATATAGGAGTTAATACATAAAAAGGTAAAACCTCCATGACAAGTACATCATTAATCAAATATCCCATGAAATATAAGAGAAAGGGTTTTACCTCGTGCTTTTAAGATGAATAATGGCACAAAGAGATAGAAAGGTAGGGTAAAAATGAGAGAAGAAAGTATACAAA